>JAREIK010001722.1:218302-268701 GCA_029783825.1 Sapria himalayana
ATAGATATAAAGACATATAGAGAAATAGATAAATAGACAAATGGAGAGATAGATAGATAGAGATATTAAAATATAGATAGAATGATAGAGAAATAGTAAGATTGATAGATAGCCCGATAAACATATAGACATATAGATAGATTGATATATATTTATATATTTATAGATAAATAGATTGAAAAATAGGAAGATAATTATATATATATATATATGCATAGACAAATAGAAAGTTAGATATATAGATATATTGATAGATCAATAGATAGATAGCTAGTTATATAGACTGACATATAGACACATAGATAGATTGATTGATAAATACATAGATAGATAGATAGATAGATATGCAAATAGATAGATAGATAGATAATATAAAGAGATTTTTAGATAGCCAAAATGACATATAGATAGATAGATAGCTAAATATATATGTAAATAGACAAATAGAAATATAGACAAATCAAATGATAGACAACTAGATAGATAGATAGACATATAGATAGATAGACACAGACAAATAAACAATAATATAGAAAGAAAGATAGATATCTAGACAGATAGATAAATATATAGATAGATAGATAGATACATAGATAAATAGACAGATAGTTAGATAGATTGAAAGGAAAATAGGTAGATTGGGAGATAGAGAGAAAGACAAATAGATATATATATATATATATAAAGTCAAAAATACAAATAGAATGATAGATAGAAATAAAGATAGACATATAGATAGTTGGATTCATTGACTAATATTTATATAGATAGTCAAATAGATAGATAAATAGATATACAAATAAATAGATAGATAGATAGGTAGATAGGAAGATAGGTAGTTATTCATATAGATATAAAGATTGATGCATAGAAAGATAGATAGATAAATATATAGACAGATATATAGATAAGCAGAAAGATAGATATCTATATAGATAGATATCTAGATATATAGATATACAAGTAGATAGGTTGATAAATAGACAGATAGACTAATATACTGATAGACTAATAGATAGAAAATTAGTTAAATAATCACATAGATATATAGAATGATATAGAAATATACTAATAAACATATTGACAAATTAACAGATATACATATAGATAGATATATAGATAGATAAATTGACAGACAAGTAGATATATAAATAGATAGATAGATAGTTATATAGTTCCTTAGATAATTAATTAGATAGATAGACAAATAGAAATATAAATAGTTAGATAGTTACATATTTAGATTGATAGACATATAGGCATTTAGATAAATAAACAAATAAATAGATGGACATATAGATAGATAGGCAAATATACAGATAAATAGATAGATAGATTAATAAATAGAAATATAGATAGCTAGAAAGATAGATTGATTAATAGATAGACAAATAGAGAGATAAACTAATAGAAATATAGATAGATAGAAAAATAGAAAAACTAATAGACTAATAGATATATAAATAGATAGTTAGATAGATAGAAAAATAGATAGATAGATAGGTAGATATACATATAGACAAATAGACTGATAGATATATAGATAAATAGAGAGATAGATAGATAGATAAATTGATAGATAGACTCATAGACTCAAAGACACAGACAAATAATAGATAGATTAATAGATATACAAGTAGAAAGAGAGACAAATAGACAGACTAATTGATTGATAGACGCGTAGATAGATGAACAAATTGATAGATAGACAGATAGATATATAGATATATAAATTGATAAATTGATAGATAGATAGACAAACAGATTAATAGAGATACAAATAGATTGATAGATAGATACAAATATATAATGATAGAAAGATAGATAGATTGACAAATAGATAAAATGACAGATAGACATATTGAGAGACTAATATATAAATAGATAGTTAGAGATATCGAATGATATACTAATAGACAAAAAGATAAATAGATAGATAAAATAAAGAAAGATAGGGAGATATATATAGAGATATATAAAAAGTTATATAGATATATAGATAGATAAATCAACAAAAAGTGAGATAAATATATATACAATAGATAGATAGATAGATAGATATATATAGATAGATAAATAAATAAATAAATACATATGTAGATAGGGAGATTCATAGATACCCAAATAGATAGATAGCCAGATAGATAGGTAGGTAGATACATTATAAACTATGTCACTATATATATAGATATGCTGAAAGATTGATAGTCAGATAAAGAGTTAGACACAGATTGATAAATAGATATATAGACACATGTAGAAAGATAGAAAGATATACCGAGATATAGATATGCAAATAAATTGGTTTATAGATTTACAAGTAAATAGATAGAGAAATAGGCATATATCTAGAAAGATAAATAGATATATACATATTGAATTATAGATATATAGACAAATAGACTAATAGACAGATATAATAATTGAAAAAAAGAAAGATATATATATATATATAGATAGCTAGATATAAAGATCGGTAGATAGACAAATAGCTACATAGACAAATAGACAGAGAGAGAGAGAGAGAGCGATATATAAGTAGATAAGCAAAAAAGATATCTGTCTATTTGTTAGACATATAAGTAGATAAGCATATCTGTAGATAGAGAGATATAATTAGATAAATAGATAGATAAATAAATAAATAAATAGATCGATAGATAGATAGATATATAGACACGTAGATTGATATATAGAAATATAGTCAAATAAATAAATAGAGACAAAATTGTTAGATAGACATAAATTGATTGACAGATTGATGGATAGGTAGATAGGTAGATTAAAAAATATGTGCATATATAGATATATAGATAGAGAGGTATATACATAGATATAATGATAAATAGATTGATAAATAAATAATTATAAAGATAGATTGATAGATAAGTAGATAGATTGACATATATATATATATAGCTATAGAAAGATAGACATATATAGAAAAAGATTGATAGATAGATAGATAGACATATGGATATATAGATAGCTAGAAAGATATACAAATAAATATATGGATAAGTAGATAGATAGATAGATAGATCGATAGATAGTCAGATAAATAGATAGGCATATAGATAGATAGTTAGATAGATACATAAATACGTAGAAAGATAAAAAAATAGATAGATAGACATATAGATAGATACATAAATAACAGATAGAATAATAGACAAATAGACCGATAGACTAAATTATAGTTAGATAGTTTGGTAAATAGAAGGATAGATTCATTGAGTGGAAGACAATTAGATGGTTAGACAATTTGATAGATAAACTGATAAATAGATATACATATATATTGATTAACATCTAGATAGATAGATAGATAGAAAAATAAATAGATAGATAGATAGATAGACAGATATATAGTTATAAAGATACATAGATAGATAGATAGATACATTGATATATAAACAAATAGATAGAAAGAAAGATAAACAACTTGATAGAAAGGTAGATAGATAGATAAATAGATAGACAAATAGATAGATAAATAGTTAGATAAATATATAGATAAATAAATAGGTAGATAAATATATAGATAGATAAATAGTTAGATAGTTAATTAGATCGATAGAAAGATTTAAAGAAAGAAAGATTAATATTTTCACAAATTAAAAGAAAGAAAGTTAGATTTATAGATAGATAGATAGATAGATAGAAATATAGACCTATCGACATAAAGATAGAAAGAAAGATCGACACCTTAAAAGATAGTTAGGAAAATTGATTAATAGACATATAGATAGATAGACATATAAATAGATGAAATGATACAAAGATTTATAAACTAATAGCACTACAATAAAACTTCAAATTAATGACATTTTATACCTTGACGCTTTTATATAATGTCATTATTATATTTGTAATTAGACATTTAATGACACTTACTAGATGTGTCATTATTAAGACTAATAGGTTATGAAAATTTCTTTACTCATTAAAAATTGCCAAGGAATACGGGGCTGAAAATTAAAAACCTTGTCACTTTTATTAGTGTCATGGATGTGAAAAAATTAATTTTGAATTTATTGATTTGTAACTAATTTCTTATGTATTTTTTTTTATAAAATAAGTAATAATATTTTTTATTTTACTCTAGATTAATAAAAAAAATTATCAAATTTTAGTTGAAAATTATTTATTAAAAATAAAAAGAAACTTATGATAAAATTAAAAAAAATTAAATATTTTTACATTCAAAATTGAATTTTTTATTTATAAAATAAGTTATAATATTTAATTTTAAAATTAATCTATTAATATTTAATTTATCCCTAAGAGAAATAAAAATAAAATGTAAATTTAAGGTGAATTAATAAAATTATGTGATTAATTTAATATTATTTTTAACTTAATTTAATAAAATGAAGAATCGATCGCTAGAAAGACGAGTGCGTCTTCTTCATCACGTTCGGCCTTTACCAACAACTCGGCTTCAAGCTCCCGTCTCTGATATCCTTGGTCATCTTTGCAGCATTCTGTAAGTTTCCCTATTAAGTTTCTAATTGTATCAGCTCTTCCATACATTTACCTTTTATCAAAAAACAGTGCATTGAATCACTAGAATTGACGAGGTTAACCTATTTCATCAATGTGAACTTGTTCCGAACATTTTGCATTTCTTCACCGCATCTTCCAAAATCTTCTGTTTTGCATCTTATATTATGCATAAACTTATCATAAATCACAAGCAAAGAGAAAGAGAGAGGGGGGGAAAAAGAAATGTTATATTCTCATGTTTGGTTCTGGGAGAGGAAGTATCTGGATATGCGCGAGTGGCCTTGTGATCATGACAATTGTGAGTGAATTCAGTGAGCCCATGGATTCCTGTTGAGAATTAATTCAGAGTAAAACTAGGGGTGAAAGTGTAACTTTTTTGTTTGATTCTCTTCATTTTAATTGAGTTTTTTTGTACTTGGAAGTGGAGGTTGCAGAAGCATAGTTGATTAGAAAGTGACTGTCATGGATGCTTTCTTCTCCATCACATTTTTGCCATTTAGAGGATATGTTTCATTTTCACTCCTTCTAATACTAGCTTGAATTTGATCTTCTCTTGTTCTCCTCACTCGGAGCTAACCCAATTCATTATTGGTCTCTCTCTCTCTCTCGGTCTCGTCTTCTTTGTGTCTTCCTGAAGCAAGCTCTGATTTTCATTTTCTCTACTATTGATGCTTCACTCATTACAACAAAACTTCAAATTAATTACATTTTATACATTGATGCTTTCAGAAAATATTATTATTCTATTTGTAATTAGACATTGAATGACACTTACTAGATGTGTCATTGATAAGGCTAGTAGGTTAGGAAATTTCTTGGCTCCTTAAAAATTACCAAGGAATAAGGGGCTGAAAATTAAAAACCTTTACTCTTTTTATTAGTTTCATTGATGTGAAAAATATTAATTTTGAATTAATTGATTAAAATGTAATTTCTTTTGTATTTTTTTTCTGTAAAATAACTAATAAAATTTTAAATTTTATTCTTGATTAAAAAAAATTATCAAATTTTAGTTGAATTTTATTTATTAAAAATAAAAAGATATTTAAATTTTAAAAATAAAAAATAAGTAATAATATTAAATTTTAAAATTAAATTGTTAATATTTAATTTATCCCTAAGAGAAATAAAAATATATTGAAAAGTTTACGTCTTTTAATAAATTGACGTGATTAATATAATTTTAGATTTCTTGCGAGTCTTCATTTAATAAAATTAAGACTCCCTCGCTATTATATGCAAATATGGAAGTTTCCCCATTAACTTACTAGCGCATCTTCTTCAAATAGTTCGGACTTTTCCAACATCTCGGCTTCAAGCAGGGCCTCTGATATCCTTGGCGATCTTTGCAGCATCTAGGAAGTTTCCCCATTAAGTTTCTAATTGTATCAACTCTTCCATTCACTTTAATTTTTTCAAAAAACTACACATTGAATCACTTGAATTGAAGAGGTTAACTTATTTCACCATTGTGAACTTGTCTTCCGATCTTTTTGCATTTCTTCGCAGCATCCTCCAAAATCTTCTATTTTGCATCTTATATAATTCCCTCGTCTCTTTTAATGTAATGATATTGGGTGGGACGTTCTTTCCAGTTTGAAATGTAACAGAGTCCCTCGTCGAACAGCTCCCCCTTTTGACAACACTCAATACATTTGCTGAAGAAGTTGACTTTAACGTATACATCTGCTGCTAGCTTATAATATGCTGCTTGTGTGAAACATCTGCAAGTTCTTCATGTTTGGGAACAGAAGTCTTTCCATAAATAAATTAAAAACTTGTAGCTGAATATTAGACACACTGGATTGTAAATTTGCAGTGGAAAGGATAAAAAGTAATATTTGTTTGTATAATAAAATATATTAATTAGACATGTCATTTAATTTTTCTAAAAACATCATTATTTGGAACATGTTTTATGTTTTTATGGTACTTACTAGATGTGTCATTGTTAAGACTAATAGATTGTTAAGAATAAAAGCTTGTTAAGACTAATAAGGGGCTGAAAAATATTAACCTTGTCACTATTATAAGTATCATTGATATGAAAATTTTAATTATGAATGTATTGAATTGGAACAAATTAGTTAGTATATTTTATTTGTAAAATATGTAATAGGTTTTAAAATGGCACTGGCAACAAACTGGAAGAGTCGAGTGGAAGAGTCTCGGCCTGCTTCTCTATGGCTTCATTTTCCATTTCTTCATTGATGGAATTCTCTTTGCTTATTTATATCTTTCTTCCTCATGGTTGTTGTATTCTCGCACATGATCTCAGTGAATATATTCTTACGTGTTGCACGACAGGTCCTTGCTGCCCTTTATTTTTAAATTAGTAGATATGTTATCAAAATGCATAATGCTTAATGGCTACCCTTGTTATACGGATATTTTTTGTAGCTTGGCAGGACAAAATAAAAAGCTAAAAAGTAGTTAAAATTGGGATCGAAAGATAGAAATTGTAGTCAAATACTTTTGTCATCAGTTTCTACATGGCTTATATTTACAAACTATGGAAAGTGGAGTTGTACATGGCTTATGAATCATATATTAGACATCGTGTTTTGTGTTGCTATTTTGTGAAGTTTAATTAGTTATGTTTCCATCATTCAATACAGATTTTGTGATATTGCTGCTGGGTTTGTCGGTGATTTTGCCGTAGTTGAGTTATCTACTTCCTATTTTCAGGCTACTATTATGCCACAGAGTTCTTTTCCATTTCCCATTTTCAGGCTCAGTCTCCAGTTCATCTTGCAAGGTCCAATTTGCTAATTACAAGGGATATAGAGTGGACAATTCTTGTTGTTGGCTTTGAGTAGGTGATTATCTATTCTTTTTTATATTTGATCTCGTGTCATTTTTATACATGTTGTTCTATTTGTTCTCTCATCCTCTATTTTTTAGAAAGTGATAGTATGGAAAAAAAATGAGGCTATATTTCATAAAAATGGGTGCTCTATAGTCATGCCATTTCAAAATCAATTATCCTAAGAACCTAGAGACATTTAATGTCATATCTATAAATTCGTCTAGCCCATGTATTTGTTTATTTTATGTTAGATATTACAGCAAAGTCAAAATATATTAGTATCTTGTATTGAAAAAAATGAAAGGTAGATTAATACTCACCTAATTAAATACTTTTACTCTATTTTTTAAATGATTTATATACATTGAGAAGTATGAATAGAATATTACTATCTTCCTCACTAAAAAGAAAAGAAAGAAAAGAGGGATATTATTATCAAAACAAAAAGATGTACCTTATATACATGAGAATATTGATTATAGGAAATGAGAAATTAAACAAAATATTTATAAAAATAATATACACAAATAAGGATATTACTATCAAAAAGAAAACATATAAGTTATATACCTTTTATACATGGGAATATTGATTATTGAAAATGAGAAATTAAGCAAAGTATTTATTTAAATTAGCTACACAAATAAGGAAAATAAGAGTTGGGGGTCCAGTAAATAGAATATAAAATTTTTAAGTAGTTAGAAATAAATAAAATAATATAGTTAACAAGAAAATACATGGCCAATTAAAATTTTCCTTTTCTCATTACATAAATTATTTTCTCTTTTCCTTAGTCATGTTAGGAAAAATATCATCTTAATTTTTTTTCCCCAATGTAATATAATGGCCTTTATTATTATAAATTAAAGAATCATCTTTAACCTCAAAAATGATAAAAATAATTTTTTGTTAAAATTATAACAAAAAAAAAATTTAAACCCTATAATACACATGAATGCATGATGGGAGGTTCTAGGATCAGATTTTGGAGGAGAATAAAATATTTCTTCATTAATAAATTGACTTTTCTCATATTTTACTTTAATATAAAGAAATATTAAATGATATTTTTTTGTTTAAATATTTTTTTTTCTAGGAATCATACTAACTGTGAGAAATAATTTCTCAAGTTTAAATATTATTTTAATAATTTTGCTTATGTAAACAAAGTTAACATTATTACAAAAATTAATGCTCATCCCTTCTATCATATATATGACATGCATTTTAATATTTTATTAAATTGATTTTTGAATTTTCTTTTAACAGATAAATAAGAGGTTGCTCAACGAATAACATTGTAATGCTGATGTGTTCTTCCATTTGAAGTGTGATAACTATTGGAAATAATTTTTTCATTAAAAATTGATCATTCATGGATCTCAAAGGATCGAAGATCGAAAGAATATGAAGATGGAGTTGAATGCTTTGTTGCATTTGCAATATACAATTCTGCAAATAAAACCTTCATTAAATATCCATGCTTATAATGTGGTAATATGATTTTCAATATTCCTCAAAAGATTCGAGACCATTTGTTTTTCTTTGGAATTGATCAGAGTTACCATACATGGTATTGGCATGGAGAGGCATCTCCAAGTGGCCCACCTTCCATAAGAGCAGAACATTATGATAGACTTTAATTTGATGATCAACGTAGTACAATAGAAATGGTTCAAGCTACACATGATGATTGTCAAAATAATCCTGAATTGTTTGCAAGATTACTACAAGATGCAGAAAAACCATTATATCTTGGTTACATAAACTTTACAAGATTGTCTGCCTTGATCAAATTATACAACTTGAAAACACATTTTGGGTGGTCTGATAATAGCTTTTCAGAGCTTTTACAAATTCTTGGAGAAATGTTGCTTTTAAACAATGAATTGTCTTTATCGATGTATGAAGCAAAAAAGACATTAAATTCTTTGGGAATTGAATATGAGAAAATACATGCATGCCCAAATGATTGTGTACTTTATCGGAATAAGTTGAAAGATGCATCCTTATGTCCTACCTATGGAACTTCGAAGTGGAAGACAGATAACATAGGAACTAAGAGGAGAAAAGGAGTTCATGCGAAAGTAATGTCGTATTTTCCTCCAATTCCAAGATTTAGAAGAATGTTTCAATCATCAAAAATTGCAAAAGAGCTCATATGACATGTTGAAGAAAGAAATTTTGATGGGAAAATGCGTCATCCATCAAATTCACCATCATGGAAGCAAGTTGATCACAGATGGCCTGATTTTTCATTAGAACCTAGAAACTTGAGACTTGCAATTTCTACAGATGGCATAAATCCTCATAGTTCATTTAATAGCAAACATAGTTGTTGGCTCATTCTCATGATAATTTACAACCTTCCTCCATGGTTGTGCATGAAAAGAAAATTTATGATGTTATCTTTTTTAATTCCAGGTCCATGACAACCTAGCAATGACATTGATGTCTTTTTAGCACCGCTAATAGAAGATCTAAAAACATTGTGGGAGGTTAGAGTTCAAGTTTACGATGCACACAAACAAGAAATCTTTACATTAAGAGCCGTTCTTTTATGGATAATCAATGATTTTCCTGCATATGGAAACATGTCAGGCTACAAATTTAAAGGATATTATGGTTGTCTAATATGTGGAGAAGAAACATATTCTTGTAGGTTAAAGCATGGAAAAAAGAACTCCTATACTAGACATATATGATTTCTTCCAAGAAACCATCCTTATAAGAAACAAATGAAAGCATTTGATGGAAAACAAGAGTTCAGGTCACCTCCACAAATATTGACTGGTGGGGAAATATTAAAAAAATCAATGGAATTTGCAATTCTTGGGGGAAAAAAAGATTATTCTGGGAAAATCTGAAATCAACAATACAACTTGTTGGAAAAAAAGTCAATTTTCTTTGATCTTGACTATTGGAAATATCTTCATGTTCGTCATAATTTGGATGCAATGCATATTGAGAAAAATGTTTGTGAATACATTATTAGTACCTTACTCAACATTGTAGGTAAGAGAAAGGATGAGCTTAATTCTCGCTTGGATCTTATAGATATGGGTTTAAGGAGCGAATTGGCACCAAGATTTGATTCGAAGAGAACATATCTCCATCCTGCATGTTATACACTTTCTACAATGGAAAAGAAGGTGTTTTGCCCAACACTTTCACAATTGAAGGTTCCATATGGATATTGTTCAAACCATTGAAACCTTGTGTCAATGGATGACTTGAAACTTAATGGCTTAAAATCCCATGACTATCATGCATTAATGCAACAATTTTTGCCGGTTTTGTTACGTTCTATCTTGCCCAAGCATGTGAGGAATATCATTTATAGATTGAGTTTATTTTTCAATGCTCTCTGTACTAAAGTCATTGATGTTCCTTCATTAGATGAGTTACAAAATGAGATAGTGGTGACATTATACTTGTTTGAAAAGTACTTCCGACCTTCATTCTTTGATATCATGGTGCATCTTACTGTGCATTTTGTAAGAGAAGTGAGACTTTGTGGTCCGGTTTACTTTAGGTGGATATACCCATTTGAAAGGTTTATGAAAGTGTTAAAAGGCTATGTACGAAATCGTACTAGACCTAAAGGTTGTATTGTTGAATGCTATATTGTAGAAGAAGGAATCGAGTATTGTACAGAGTACTTATCAAATGTGGAAGCAATTGAAATTCCTAGTAGTTCAAATATTGACCACAAAGTCGGGGCACTAATATTTGGAGGTCTTACTATGAAGGCCAAATCTAATTTATGGTTACAAGCACATCATTATGTGTTGGAAAATACATCAATTGTCCAACCTTATATTGAGTAAGCACCACTAATTTTTTGTTTCTTTATTTGTTGTACGTATAATATATTACTCTAATTATTTAATTTTTATACATGACCTCATAGAGAGCACATGCAATGGCTGAAAGAAAAACATCCATGTCAATCAAAAAGGCAAAAGTGGTTACAGGATGAGCATGCTCGTACTTTTACCTTTTGGTTACGAAAAAAGGTACTACAATGGTTTATTAATTTTTCCTTTTCGTTTTCATTATTGGTTAACATATAAATGATATCTATATCTTATTTCTATAGGTTGAAGTTGTATTGGGAAATAATGAACCAGTATCTAAAACCCTTAAATGGATAGCTAATGGTCCAAGCCATTATGTGATAAAGTATAATGGTTATGTCATAAATGGGTGTCAATATAATACCAAGGAGAGTGATGATTTCCTAGCTACCCAAAATAGTAAAGTTAGTATTGTATCAACGACAATGCAAATTGCTAGTGCTAAGGATAAAAATCCTATTTTCAGGGAACTTTGTTTCTATGGGGTTATTAATGAGATTTGAGACCTTGATTATACTATGTTCAGAATTACAGTCTTCAAGTGTGATTAGGTTGATAATAATAATGGAACCAGGGTCGATATTCTTCGGTTTACCTTAGTTGAATTTATAAGATTGGCTCATAAGTCAGATCCGTTCATATTAGCCTCTCAAGCTAAGAAAGTATTCTATGTACAAGATGAGCTTAATCTAAGATGGTCAATTGTTTCGTCAACTCCTCAACAAGACTTCACAGAAACAGCAAACGATGATGATCCCATGGACATTTCTATTGAACACAATCTAGTCATATTTTTTTTGCCACACGTTGAATTATTTGATGCACTGGATGAATCTAATAAAATTTGTAATCACGATGATTGTGAGGGAATTTGGGTTGAGAACAATTCTTAAATGTATCCAATTTTTATCTTTGTTATGGCTTTGTGAATTGATATGCTTCTAAAGTTTTTTTGTTTTTAAAATGTATGCTTACTAATTAATTTATTCATCTTTGTTATTAGATGAATGTTTTGCTTTCAATTTTAGTTAATGGCAGGTTGAGAATATTCTAAAAAGTGACATTATTATGTTTTATGCAAAACAGATGATTAGGTAATGCCTTTAATTAGTTAATTTTTTATCGTTTAAATTTTTTTTTGATATTTTTGTACTTTTTTTAAACATTATATTTATTTTTATGATAGGTATGGAAACAGAACAACAAGATAAAATAACTACAAGAAATAGATGTAGAAGGATAACAAGAAAGCCTATGATTATCAAGAATTGGAGCAAAGGAATAAAACTTTCAGTTAAGTATAATGTTGAAGGTGTTTATGTCGTACAAGCTGCGGTGCATCTCACGAGTTATTTAGGGGTATTGGCATGTACCATGGTCCCAATTAGATATATCACTTGGCACCATGTATCTAAGCAATTGAAGAATAAATTGTGGGACTTCATTGAGGTAAACTTGTATTTTTATTTTTTATTTATAACGTTTTCTAATTTTATTTGCAAATTTTTTTAAAAACTAATAACTATGTTCATTACTTCTATGCTGCATTTACATTGGATTGTAAAAGTAGAAGGAACTGTATGAAAACAATTGGCAGGTGCTTTAGATCTTTCATGAACATGTTGACTACAAAGTATATCATTCCATTCAAAGACCAATTAGAGCTTCTTAAAAAACTACCAGTTGAATACAATTTTATTGAAGATAAAGAATGGATAATTTTTGTCAAAGAAAGATTGACTCAAAAATTTCAGGTAAATTTCTAATTATTTTCATGGCATTTTCTCATTTTTTCTTTACTTAATATAAATTAAAATTTGTAGGAATTTAGAGAAGTTCAAAAGGAAAGAAGGAAAAAGCATATTTATAATCATCATCTTAGTAGGAAAGGATATGCTGGACTTGAGGAGGAGATGGCAAGTTAAAGATGTTTTTACTTTACTTTTTATCTTATGTTGAATTTACCTAGAGACTCATTATATTATATTGCAATATTGTAAAAGTCGGCAGAAACTGACTTTACTAGAGTCATTGATAGAAGTGTATTATGGAAGAAAGCAATGGTGAAAAAAAATGACACGTATGATGAAGTGGGCATTCTAGTAGTGGAGATGATTGTAAGTATAAGTTATGGAATAAATATTTCATTTACATTGATAACTTATTTATATTAACCAATATGACATTTAATTTTATAATATAATTGTGTATCAGGATAAGATGTTGCAATAGTCATAAGAAAGTAGTTTGAGTTTCAATGGAAATGACATAATTACAAAAGCATTGGAAACTCCTGAATATAGTGGTCGAGTACGAGCTAAAGAAAAACATTATACTCCACGAGAATATTTTAATTCTATGGCAGATAGTGCTTTGTGAGAATTTATGAAAGAATTGCAAGAGCGACAATCAAAGTTTGAGGCAAATATTTTATTCCAACTCTCTCAGATGGTACCCATCGCACCTCAATCAGATTTTATTCCAACTCTTTCATATTGTCTTTCCAGAAATCATTAAGCAACCAAAACGTCGAGTAGGAGACCACACTCCACCAATGCTAGAAGCAAACAAGGTAAGTTGTATTTAATATTATGTTCTTTAATATAAATGTGTAACACAAACTCATAATTTTCATATCAACTTACCTAGTTGATATGAAAATATAGAAGTAATGTTACAATATAAGTCAGCATGATAAATTATATTAATAAGCTCATTAAGTTATGATAACTCAATTTTGTCTAACTAATTCTTTCCTACTTGGAAATTTTCAACTTTAGATGATTACATATAACTAAACAATATTGTTTCATTTTACAGGTAAGGAATTGTCAATTGGCCATAGGGACAAAAGAAAATGTAGTTGCAGCTAGAACTATGGTACTTGAATGTGGTGCTAACTTCCTTGTTGCTGTGGATGTTTCTTATGATCCAAATGCATTACTTCATGTACCTATTCCAAGCCAAATTACAACTATTGGATGCTATTGGGCATCAAATTTTATGGCCTACCCAATTAGTCATTCTTACTACACATCGCATCCAGGTATGTGCTTTTTTTTAAAATAAAAAATTTCTTAATAATATTTATAAAACAATTTTATCTAGGACAATTCTTATTTATACAATGATATTTTATGTTTGATAGGATTCAAAAAATTTAAGAAATAGAGTAATAAAGAAAGAACATTGAGTTTTAAAGATGAGAATCCTGTAGATATCAAAAACTCTGCTACATTAGTTAGGTGTTTGTTAAAGGATGAGATGGTACATGCAGTAGAAATCATAGAGGAGGTTTTTGAACAGTCATTTAAGACCTTCCTCATGAAAGAAGATATGATATCATAATATCATCAATAGAGGTGTCATCTAATTGTCTTATGTTCTATATATGGTAAGAGAAACATTTAATATGTTTTTCATATATTTTAACTATCTTATTTATCTTTTACTTTTTCATAATGAGAATTGTATTTAATATTAGTTAAATTAAAATATTAAAACTTTTAAATAATGCATGAAATTAAATCAGGCACTTCCATACAAAGATGGTTGATGCTAAAGAGGTAGAGCGATTTATTTTTGTAAATCCGACCTTGGTTTCCAAAGCTGGATTGGGAGAAGCAAGCATGAAAAATAGGTCAAGGGTTATAGCTAATCAGTTGATGAATGCAAATAATGTAGATTTTGTTTTTATTCCATATAACCTAGGGTAAGTTATTTAACATAAGTAAGATTATAAGTATGCATATTTATCAAATTATAAATGTTATGTTGTTACACTAATGTTAATTTTGTAGTTGTCATTGGATATTGGTGGTACTTGACATAAAGACTTTGATCGCCTATTACCTTGATTCCTTGCAACATCAACATTCAGATGATCTTAAAGATATTGTTAATATGAAAGTTTTCCCTTTCATATTATAGAATGAAGCATTTTTGGTAACAAAAATTTTTTTTCTTCATGCATGGCTCTAAGAAATCATCACCTTAAAAAACATAAATCATCAAAAAGAGAGCCTAATTGGGTTGTACTAGGAGTACATAACTCATTAATTGAGTAATAAAATATTTAGTTTCTTCTGCTTAATTTTAAACTTAGTACAATATGACTTGCAAGTAACTCCATATATATATATATATATAATGATTTTATTTTCCATTTAGTGCCCAAGACAACAAGGTAGTGTTGAATGTGGATACTATGTGATGAGATATATGAGAGATATCATTCTCGATCAAGGATGTCTTACAACAAAGGTATGTGTTGATTTGTTGTTTCTCAATATATCAAGTTTTTTTATTTTCCAATTTTATTGACAAAGATAATACTTTACTTTTCGACAGTTTAATGGGATGAAATCATACAAAAAAGATGAGTTGGATGAAGTACGATCTTAATGGGTGATGTTGGTGACTCAATTAATACTTTCCTCGGTTTGAAAAGCATTGGGGACACCTTTTTGTATTGAAGCATTAACAAATTTTGGCATTTCCAACTTTAACTTTTGATAAGGTTCATACTTTATATCTCTTTTGACTCAAACTATGACTGAAGGTAAATTGTTAGACATAATCATTTAAAGAGATTTTAGTATTTTCCTTACACATTCATTATATTTCTCTAATTTTCAAATGTTGAATTACGTTAGTATATTGTATCCATGATTTATATGTGTTTAAAGGTAAACTTATATTTGGTCAAGTTAGAAGATCTTTCACCTTTGGAATGGTCCATGAACTATTGTGATAATAAAAGTATTTTTTATAATGATATCAAGTTTATTACTTCTTACTTTCTATTAAATATTCAAAACTTGAATATGCAATTGAAATTTTATTGTTATCATATTATCTTTTGTTTATGTTGTCAACCATAGATTTTTTTTTGTAGATTGGCAATGGAAAAAATTATGATTTTGACTTTTGGCTTCAATACTTTACCACAACAATGTAAATTACCTTTTCACCCTAATAAAACACAATTATTATTTCAAGGCACAATAATTTTTTTCACGCTGCCTTTATTTTATTAATGAATCTAAAACTATAAGTTGATTGTATTACTATATTTGTGTATTCAAATAGAACTTGAAATTACATTACATAGCTTCTCATCGTGTTTTTTTGATGTGTTGGGAAGATGGCAAGTAATTTAACTTTTCTTTTTATTTTATTTAATTGGTTTTTGTAGTGTTTTTTCAAGTTGTTTGAGAGATCTTTCAACTCACTACACACATATAGGTTTTAAATGAATTATTATTGTTTTGTATTTTAAAAAATTTGATCAACTTTTATGTCATAATTGATAAATCTCCTACTTTTATTTTATCCATTACTACTAACTTTGTTTTTGTTGTTGTTAAATTTGTTTAATCATATATGTCAATTGTTATATAAATTATTTTTATGATATGTTGTTATCATTCATGTTTTTTTTTCCAATGCTCTACAATATATTTTTTTCTGCAAGTGTAATTAATTATTGTTCATCTTTTTGTATGTAGGTTACCTTATTTAGAAATTAACTTTCAACTTTGTCAGGCTAGCATGAACTAGTTTTTTGTAGATAAGGCACAATTGGGTTGCATATATCAAAAACTTTGAATTGAATTAAAGAAACAAATGTTGAAATTGTGTTATATATTTTTTTTGAATTGTAAGAAGTTCGAGTTCCCCATTGTACTTGATAACTTTATTCTTGGTATGGATTGTAAAGAATGTTGTTCTTATGTGCATGCAGTATTATAATAACAGGTGAAAATATATTTATAATAATTATTAAATTTATATTTAATTAAATCATTATCTTCCTTGACGCTTTTACTAAGTGTCATAGTATTCAAATAATTTAAGATTGATACAACAAATTATGACGTTATTTGCATATCAAGGTAGATTAGTATAATAAACAATGACACTTTATTTTATCGCCAAGGTATGATTCAACTGACACTACAAAAAACGTCATTATATGCAAAGACTTTTTATGTCAGGCTAGCGGATGGCGCTATCGATAAGAAACATGAATTATATATAATGATGCTTTTTAAGCATCTTTGATTATGTTTTTTGTTGTAGTGTAGACTAATAAACAGATAGAAAGATAGAGACAAAATAGTTTGAAAGATTGAAAGTTTCATAGATTGATAGAGAAATAAATATACAAATATATAGATAAATAGATAGATAGATATTCATATATACAGTTAGGTAGATAGAAAGATAGACATATATATAGATATAAAAATAGATAGATATGTAGATATACATATTGACAAATAGATATATACTCTTTTAAATAGTTATACAGATAGATAGATAGTTAGTTAGATAGTTAGTGAATTATATAGAAAAAAGATATTTAGATAGATAGAATAATAGATTGAAAGATATATAGATAGATAGATAAACTTATAGATAGACAAATAGATAGACAGTAATATAGATAGATAGATAGATTATTAGTCATATAGATAAATAGATAGATAGATAGACATATAGATAGATAGATAGTTAAATAGTTAGATAGATAGACAGACATATAGATAGATAGTCAGATAGATACATAAACATGTACAAAGATTGAAAAATAGATAGATAGACATATATATATATATATACATAAATACCAGATAGACAAATAGACCTGATAGACTAAAATGTAGTTAGATAGTTTGGTAAATAGAAAGATTAGATTGACTGAGTGAAAGACAATTAGATAGTTAGACAATTTGATATATAAAGTGATAAATAGATATACATATATATTGAACACTACAACAAATACCATAATCAATGACGCCTAAAAAGAATCATTATATATATATATATATTTATATAATGTCGCTTATAAAGAGAGTCATCCAGTTAGCGTGACATAAAAAGTCTATACATATAATGATGTTTTTTTATAGTGTCGTTGAATCATACCTTGACGCTAAAATAAAGTGTCATTTTTATTAACAATGACGCTTTATATTAGCGTCAAGGTATGATTCAATGACACTGCAAAAAAACGTCATTATATGTTGTAGCTATCGTAAATTTTTTTTAATACTATGATGCTTAGAAAAAGCGTCAAGGAAGATTATAATTTAAATAAATTTAAATTTAATAATTATTGTAAATATATTTTCACCTGTTATTGTAATATTGCATGCACATAAGAACAACATTCTTTACAATCCATACCAAGAATACAGTTTTCAAGTACAATGGGGAACTCAGACTTCTTACAAATCAAAAAAAAAAATATAACACAATTTCAACATTCGTTTCTTAAGTTCAATTAAAAATTTCTGATATATGCAACCCAATTGTGCCTTAACTCCATAAAACTGGTTCATGCTAGCCTGACAAAGTTGAGAGTTAATTTCTAAATAAGGTAACCTGCATACAAATAGATGAACAATAAATACTTACACTTGTAGAAATAAATATATTATAGAGAATTGGAAAAAAAAATAGGAATGATAACAACGTATCATAAAAATAATTTATATAACAATTGACATATACGATTAAACAAATTTAACAACAACAAAAATAAAGTTATAAGTAATGGATAAGATATAAAGCTGGAGATTTATCAATTATGGTATAAAAGTTGATAAAATTTTTTAAAATACAAAACAATTATAATCCATTTAAAACCTAAAGGTGTGTAGTGAGTTTAAAGATCTCACAAACAACTTGAAAAAATACTACAAAAACTAATCAAATAGCACAAAATGAAAAGTTAAATTACTTTCATCTTCCCAACACATCAAAAAAACTCGATGAGATGCTATGTAATTTAATTTCAAGTTCTATTTGATTACACAAATATAGTAATCCAATCAACATATAGTTTTAGATTTATTAATAAAATATTGGTTGCATTAAAAAAAATTTGTGCCTTGAAATAATTATTGTGTTTTATAAGGGTGAAAAGGTAATTTACACTGTTCTGGTAAAGTAGTGAAGCCAAAATTCGAAATCACAATTTATTCCATTGTCAATCTACAACAAAAAATCTATGGTTGACAACATACATAAAGATAGAATGAAAACAAAAAAATTCTAATTACTTATTCAAGTTTTGAATATTTAATTGAAAGTAAGAAGTAATAACTATGATCTCATTAAAAAAAATACATTTATTATCACAATAGTGCATGTACCATTCCAAAGTAGGAAGATCTCCTAACTTGACCAAAAAAAAGTTTACCTTTAACCACCGAAGAATCATGCATTCAATATACTAACGTAATTTAACATATGAAAAATATTGAAATATAATGATGGTGTAAGTTAAATACTAAAATGTCTTCAAATGATTATGTCGAATAATTTAGCTTTAGTCATAGTTTTGTTCAAAAAAGATATAAATTACGAACCTCATCAAAAGTTAATGTTGTAAATCCCAAAATTTGTTCATGCTTCAATACAAAAAGGTGTCCCCGATGCTTTTCAAACCGAGGGAAGTATTAATTGAGTCACCAACATCACCCATTCAGATCGTACTTCATCCAACTCATCTTTATTGTATGATTCCATCCCATTAAACTGTTGAAAAGAAAAGTATTATCTTAATCAATAAGATTGGAAAACTAAAAATAACTGATATATAGAGAAACAACAAATCAACACATACCTTTGATGTTAGACATCCTTGATCAAGAATGATATCTCTCATATATCTCATCGCATAGTATCCACATTCAACACTACCTTGTTGTCTTGGGCACTGAATGTAAGATAAAATCAATATATATATATATAGTTACTTGCAAGTCATATTGTAAAAAGTTTAAAATTAAGCAGAAGACACTAAATATTATACTACTCAGTTAATGAGTTATGCACCCCTAGTACAACCCAATTATGCTCTCTTTTTGATGATATATGTTTTTTAAAGTGAAGATTTCTTTGAGCCCTGCATTAAGAAAAAAATTTTATGTTGCCACCAAATGCTTCATTATATAATAAGAAAGGAAAAACTTACATATTAACAATGTCTTCAAGATCATCTATTGGTTGATGATGCAAGGAATCAAGGTAATAGGCGATCAAAGTCCTTATTTCAAGTACCACCAATACCCAATGACAACTACAAAATTAAAATTAGTGTAACAAAATATCATTTATAATTTGACATATATGCATACTTATAATCTTACTTATGTTAAATAACTTACCGTGGGTTATATGGAATAAAAACCAAATCTACATTATTTGCATTCATCAACCGATTAGTTATAATCCTTGACCTATTTTTCTTGCTTGCTTCTCCCAATCCAGCTTTGGAACCCAAGGTCGGATTTACAAAAATAAATTTCTCTGCCTCTTCAGCATTAACCATTTTTTTATGCAAATGCCTGATTAAATTTCACACAATATTTAAAAGTTATAATATTTTAATTTAACTAATATTAAATACGATTCGCATAATGAAAAATTAAAGCATAAATAAGATAGTTAAAATAAATGAAAAAATATTGCATTTTTATCTTACCATATATAGAACAAAAGGCAATTAGATGACACCTCTATTAATGATATAATGATATCCATGTCTTCTTTCATGATAAAGGTCTTAAATGACTATCCAAAAACCTTCTCTATGATTTCTACTAGCATGTACGATCTCATCCTTTAACAAGCGACCAACTAATGTAGCAAAGTTCTTGATATCTATGTATTCTCTTTATTTAAACTCAGTGTTCTCTCTCTAGTACTCTATTTCTTAAATTTCTTTGAATCCTATCAAACATAAAATATCTTTGTATAAATAAGAATTGTCTTAGATAAACTAGTATTATTATTATTATTATTACAAATATTTTATTTAAAAAAAAACCACATACCTGGATGCGAAGAGTAGAAGGAATGACAAATTTGGCAAGCCATAAAATTTGAATGCCCAATAGCATCTCCAATAGTGGTAATTTGGCTTGGAATAGGTACTGAAAGTAATGCATTTGGATCATAAGAAACATCCACGGCAACAAGGTAGTTATCACCACTTTCAAATACCATAGTTCCAGCTGCGACAACATTTTCTTTTGTCCCTATGGCCAATTGACAATTCCTTTCATGTAAAAGGAAGCTTTGTTGTTTAGTTATATTCAATCATCTAAAGTTGAAAATTTTCACGTAGAAAAGTATTAGTTAGATAAAATTGAGTTATCATAACTTAATGAGATTATTAATATAAGTTATCATGCTAACTTATATTGTAACATTACTTCTATATTTTCATATCAACTAGGTAAGTTATATAAAAATTATGAGTTTGTGATACCACATTTATATTAAAGAAGATAATATTAAATACAACTAACCTTTTTTGCTGCTTGTATTGGTGGAGTGTGGTATTTTACTCGATGTTTTGGTTGCTCAACACTTTCCGGAAGGACAATATATTTTTGAAGCATGTTAGAGCTACCAATATCAGATTGAGATGCGGTGGGTACCATCTGTGAGAGTTGGAATAAAATCTTTGCCTCAAACTTTGATTGTCGCTCTTGCGATTCTTTCATAAATTCTCGCAAAGCACTATCATCCATAGAATGAAAATAATTTCATGAAGTATAATGCTTTCCTTTAGCTTGTACTCGACCACTATATTCTGGAGTTCCCAATGCTTCTATAAGTATGTCATTTCCATTGAAACTCAAACTGCTTTCTTGTGACTGTCGCAACTTCATATCTTGATACACAATTATATTAAAAAATTAAATGTCATATTGGTTACAATAAATAAGTTTATACCGTAAATGAAATATTTGTTCCATAACTTATACTTACAATCTTCTCCACTACTGGAATGACTACTTCATCATATGTAGTCATCTTTTTTAACCATCACTTTCTTCCATAATACACTTCTATCTATGACTGAAGTAAAACCAGTTTCTACCGACTTTTACAATATTGCAATGTAATATAATGAGTCTCTAGGCAAATTCAACATAAAATAAAAAGTAATGTAACAACATATTTAACTTACCATCTCCATTTCAAGACCAGCATATCCCTTCCTACTAAGATGATGATTATAAATATGCTTTTTCCTTCTTTCCTTTTGAACTTCTTTAAACTCCTACAATTTTTAATTTATATTTAGTAAAGAAAAATTGAGAAAATTCAATGAAAATAATTAGAAATATACCTGAAATCTTTGAGTCACTCTTTCTTTGACACAAATTTTCCAATCTTCATCTTCAATAAAATTGTATTCAGTTGGTGGTTTTTTAAGAAGTACGAGTTGGTCTTTGAATGGAATGATATACTTTGCTGTCAACATGTTCTTGAAAGATCTAAAGCACCAGCCAATTGTTTTCATACAATTCCTTCTACTTTTACAATCCAATATAAATGCAGCCTAGAAGTAATGAACATAGTTATAAGTTGTTAAAAAAATTTGCAAATAAAATTAGAAAACGTTAAAAATATAAAAAATAAATACAAGTTTACCTCAATGGAGTCCCAGAATTTATTCTTCAATTACTTGTGTACATGGTGCCAAGTGTTATATCTAATTTGGACAATCGTACGTGCCAATACCCCTAAATAACTTGTGAGATATACCGCAGCTTGTCCTAACATAAACACCATCGATATTATACTGAACTGAAAGTTTAATTGCTTTGCTCATATTCTTGATAATCATTGGCTTTCTTGTTATCCCTCTACATATATTTCTTGTAGTAGCATTATCTAGTTGTTCCATTTCCATACCTATTAAAAAAATAATAATGTTTAAAAAGAAGTACAAAGAAATAAAAAAATATTTAAAAGGAAAAAATATATCTAATTAAAGGCATTACCTAATCACCAACAAAACCAGCACCAACATCACAAAATCTACATAGAATGATGGAAACATAAATAATTAAACTTCACAAAATAGCAACACTAAACACGATGCCAAAAATATGATGCATAAGCCATGTACAACTCCACTTTCCACAGTTTGTAAATCAAAGCCTTGTAGAAACTAATGACAAGAGTAATTGACTACAATTTCGATCTTTCGAGAACAAGGGAAGATCAAATTCAAGCTAGTATTTGGGGGAGTAAAAACGAAACTTATCCTATAAAAGGCAGAAATAGGATGGAGAAGAACGCATCCATGAAAGTAACTTTCTAATATGATATGATTCTACAACCTCTACATCCAAGTACAAAAGAAATCAATAAAAATGAAGAGAAGGAAACAAAAAACTTACACTTTCACCCCTAGTTTTATCTGAATTAAATCTAAACAGGAATCCAAGGGCATTTATGCTAATTATTTGAGCATCAAAAAACTCACTCAAATTATTTGAGCAAAGACTAATGAGACATTTCCAAACTTATTTGATGCTACTTTTTAATCAGAGCTTCACATTTATTCTAAAGATGTTCAAAATTTTTATTAGTAGATGATGATTACTCTTCTTGTAGCTGTAATATATGTAAGAAGAATAGCTATGTTGAGAAAGTTCTATTGTATAATTCAAAACCTCAATATTTTAACTATAAAAAAATTAAGCATCTATAAATAGTCTAACTATACTATTAATAAGCCAATTAATATAGAAGGATTATAAATTGATACATTAAGAGAATAACTATACTATATGTGATAAGGAATCAAGAAGTATACTTTGGAAGGTGAAGATGTCCTAAAATTGTAACATCTCTATCAACCTCAACTCAATAATCGATTCTACATTGAACATGCATGAAGTAAAATAGTCTAACTTATGGCACACAAGGTATGGAAACATGAATTATAAACACTTTAAGCTTCATAGTCAAAACAATTTGTTGAATGGGTAGTCCCTTAATATTGAAGTATAAAATATTGATTGTGGAGAATATGCTAAGGGTAAATAGTCCATGCAATCATTCCCAAAAGGGGTTGATAAGACGTACCATTATATTCTTGACTTAGTTCACTTATATTTTTGTGGACAAATGTTTGTATTATTCTATACGAACAATAACTATTTCATATTGTTTGTACTTTGTTATTTAAGAATGATGTGAGTTTACTTTATTATATAAAAATCTAAAGTATACTTAATATCTAAGAAGTTTCAAAACTTAATTGAAAGATACTCCTAAATATAATACAAGTACTTAAAAGTTAAAAGTGACAAATGGAAAGAGTCACTCTCTAAGCATTTTCTCTTCTATTGTGAATAAAAATGAATTCATAAATAATTCACAACTCCATAAATTTCTCACTATAATGATGATGCTGTAAAGAAGAAGAATCATGTGATAATAAAGCTGCACTATGCCCATCATGCCTCAAAAGAGTCTGCTAATATACTTATAAGCCAAAGTATCGACACTTCTATTTATCTGTTAAATAGAAGTCTAACCACAATCTTAATGCATCCCACTCCAATTAAAGTCTAGAGTTGAAAGAAGCCAAAAAGTAATAATTGGAGAGCAAATAAAAGTTTACATTGCTCTCAAAATTCCAAACATAAAAGAAAGAAATTAGGTAATTCTCTCATATAATGGGAAATGTCTTCACTCCATCAAGTCTACAAATGTCACTAAAGATAACTCGAATTTCACTAATATTCAACAAATTTGCTCAAAATATATATTTATTAAAATCTATATAAAAAAATACTCAAATATGCATAACACAATAGTGAATACATACAAAAAAAATATCTCAAAAAAAATTAGTAAATAAAATGTCAAATAATAATTCAAGAAAAAGAAATAATCATTATAATTCACAACTTAGCTGCATGGGGACATAACCATATAGGTTCTCGTTTCTTGGTGAGCATGAATAATATATAATTAATTATTTTCAAACACATTAGAAAATCACTTTAAAAAGCTCAAATATTGGAGTTTCTAGTAAAAGTTTAATGTGTTGGATTATAAGTTAGAAAAGGCTAACATGGTAGTTGATGAACTAAGCCATTAGATTGAGCTTGATGTAATCAATAACCTTCAATATCTACAAAAAGAACATATCAAACAAGACTACTGCAACATTTAATTTCTATTTCATTAAAATAATATGTCATTGAAGTAAAGATTCAGAAAGATTATGACATAAGGGAGTTACACAATGTCCAGTGCCACAATAATATTGAATCTAGAAGATTCTATAAGATTCTAGAATATCCAAGCTAAGCTCAGCAGTATGTTTAGGCCAAAGTTCAATTGATGCTCTATAATTTTTAATGTTTGTTTGTTTTTTACAATATAAGAATATGACATAAGGCAGAATTGTCAAAAGTTTAATATATCTATCTGTCATAATGCAGAATTTTCACAAGGTAGAATTTTCACAAGGCAGAATTTTTAATGTTAGGGTACAAGAGAGCACTCGAATTGTCATAAGTAAAATAAATTGGAGAAGAAGTTTGCATTGAATCAGAGATAGAAATAAGAATTTTTAAATCACCAATTTCTTCTAGATGGAATCCTTGAAATGTCTGGTGCCAAACTAACAAATGTCATCGACACCGTGGCTTGGTATTCTCCGGCAAAGGAAAATGTTTCCAAGAAATGCAGCGCTTGTTGTGATACTTGTTTGCAAATATGGTGTGATTGAGCTTAAATAGCAGTCCGGTGTATTTAAAGGCTTCAAAAAGAGATGAATGATCCAAAATATAAACAATTATTGGTCGCCACTGATTATTTTAGTAAATGGATAGAGCTACCACTTTTTCATCAATCAAAGATAGAAAGGTTACTCGATTTATCTGGGACTTCTGCTACTCCGACATCCCAAGATCAATTATATCTAATAACGGGCGACAATTTGAAAGCCAAGTCTACTAGGACTTCTGCCATGAATTGAAAATAAAAACTTATACTTTACCCCTTGGTATCTGCAAAGCAATGGCCAAGTTGAGGCCTCCGAAAAAACCATGTTGATTACCTTGAAAAAACAAATAGACTCTACTAAATGTAAATGGGTGGAAGAGCTTCTTGAGGTGCTCTGGGTTTACTGTACCACTACCTAAAAGTCAACTAGAATCTCTCCTTTTGCACTCACTTACAAGATGGAAATTATTGTCCCTGCCAAAGTTGATCTGCCACCATCCAAACAGTTGCACACGATTCAAAAAATACGAAATCAATAGCCACGGTGTTAGATATAAGTGAATAACAACGAAAAGTTGCTGCAGCCCGCATAACACCCTACCAATGCGTATGATTTAAAAATCAAAATCTTATTTCTATTTGGATTAATATGTGTTTCATTGTAAGAAAAAAAATCTTAATAAAATTTATAAATGTTAGAGACAAGTAAACGCATATTTATATATTTACAAAAAAAACATAATTTTAATAGAATGATAAAGAATGGTAAAACATTAATAAAAAAACATAATTTTAAATAAGTACAAATGAAAAATTAAATAAATTTATTTGTGATTGATCTCAATGGTGCACTACATTTAATTTATTTTAAAAACAAGAATAAATTTATGAATGAATTATTACATGGATGTCATTTTATGTCACCTATGCTAAGGCAGGATATTGTCTTTTTTTTGAAGTTATCATTGTGACATTGGTGTTCTCAATGAATGAACCTTATCTACTTATATTTTTGTTGAACATTTTCTATATAAAAATTAATATTAACATATTTAATAAAAAAAATCATAACTCCTAAAATTTAGAAAAAAAATTGCAACAAAACTAAATAATTAATATTTTATTGCTCCTCATTTCATCAAAATAAATCAAACTATTCTTTCCCCTCTTCAATGTAGATATTTAAAATGAAACATGTTGAATATAAAACAAATATGGATCAGATAAAAAGTACCTGGGTGAGAATCAAAAAATTCATCCAATAGATGCAAGATAACATGTGACTCAAGAGTTGTTGTGCATTAATAAATATGTGGGTTGCATCAACTTGTGATTCGATCTAATTCTAATATACAAACACATACACACACGTTTATTGCACTTGTTAGTAGCACTTAACATGAGAATGGTGAAGGTGATAGATTGGCAAAGCATATGCATTTATAAGGAGAAGTTTGCTTCGGGTTTGAACTAAAGAATCACGGTGGCAAACTATAGGAATTTTAAACAAGGATAACTCAGTTCAGCCCAACTCTTCCGCTATTCTCACCAATTGCTCCCGAAAAATAGAGCATATAATACTTTGTTTATAATACTACGTTTATAATACTGCGGTTTATGCTAAATCACTCAGAACACGTTCACATTAATTAATTAGGTTAACGAAAGCGAAGAGCTGATACAATTATAAACTTAATGGAGAAACTTACAAGATGCTGCAAATATGGCCAATGAATCTGATGACGCGAGCTTGAACCCGAGCTATTAGAAATGGCCGAACGTGATGAAGAAGAAGCACACTCTTTCTAGCGATAGATTAATCAATATAATTAAGTTAAAAATAATATTAAATGTTTCACATAATTATATTAAATTACCTTATTTTTACATATTATTTTTATTTCTCTTAGGGATAAAATAAATATTAACAAATTACATTTTAAAATTAAATATTATTACTTATTTTATAAATAAAAATCGCAATTTTGAATGTATAAATATTTAGATATTTTTTTAATTTTATCATAAGTTTCTGTTTATTTTTAATAAATAATTTTGAACAAAAATTTGATAATTTTTTTATTAATCTAGAGTAAAAATATAAATATTATTACTTATAAAAAAAATTAAATAAGAAATTTGTTACAAATCTATAAATTCAAAATTAATTTTTTCACATCCATGAGACTAATAAAAGTGACAAGGTTTATAATTTTCAGCCTCTTTTTCCTTGGATAGTTTTAAGGAGTTAAGTAATTTTCCTAACCTATTAGTCTTAATAATGACACTTCTAGTAAGTGTCATTAAATGTATACTTACAAATATAATAATAATATTTTTTAAAAGCATCAAGATATATAGAGTCATTAATTTTAAGTTTTGTTGTAGTAACAATGACACTTCTAGTAAGTGTCATAAGACCTTAATAAATTTTACAAATAATGTCGCTTTTAAAAAAGTGTCATTAAATGTTTAATTACAAATCGTATAATGACATTTTCTGAAAGCATCAAGATATAAAGCATTATTAATTTGTTGTTTTGTTGTAGTGGAAGGACATCTAGATAGATAGATAGAAAAATAGATAGATAGATAAATAGACATATAGATATATAGATATAAAGATACATAAATAGATAGATAAATCGATATATAAACAAATAGATAGATAGAAAGATAAACAACTTGATAGAAAGGTAGATAGATAGATAAATAGATAGACAAATAGATAGATAAATAGTTAGATAAATATATAGAAAGATAGATAGATAGATAGTTAATTAGATTGATAGAAAGATTGAAAGAAAGAAAGATTAATATATTCACAAATTGAAAGAAAGAAAGTTAGATTTATAGATAGATAGATAGAAATATAGACCTATTGATAGAAAGATAGATAGATAGATCGACACAGAAAGACTGTTAGGAAAATTGATTAATAAATATATAGATAGATAGATAGACATATAAATAGATGGAATGATACAATGATTTATAGACTAATAGACTAATAGACAGATAGAGAGATAGATACAAAATAGATAGAATGATTGAAAGTTTCATAGATAGAGAAATAAATAGACAAATAGATAGTTAAATAGATAGATAGATATTCAAATATACAGTTAATTAAATAGATAGATAGACATATATATAGATAGAAAAATAGATATATATGTAGATATACATATTGACAAATAGATATATACTCTTTTAAATAGTTATACAGATAGATAGTTAGTTAGTTAGATAGTTAGTGAATTATATGGAAAAAAGACATTTAGATAGATAGAATAATAGATTGAAAGATATATAGATAGATAGATAGATCTATATACAGAAAGATAGACAAATAAATAGTTTGACCCAAATAGATAGTTAGGCAAATAAATAGATAGACAGATTGATTGATATATAGAAAAATTGATGGAATGATACAAAGACTTATAGACTGATAGATTAATAGATAGATAGAAAGATTGGCAGATAGATCGATAGATTGATAGATTTATAAATAAACGGATAGAAAAATAGATATAAAAATAGATGGATATATAGACAGCTAGCTAGAGAAAAAGATTGTTAGATAGATATATAGATAGATAGACAGATAGATAAATAGATAGATTAGATTAACATAGAAAAATAGATAGCTAGTTAAATAGTTAGACACAAACTTTAATTGATTAATAGACATATATATTGTTTAAATCATTATGATATAGACAAATAGAAAGATAGATTGATTGACAAATTAATAGGTTGAAATATAAATAGATAAATATAAATATAGATTGGAAAATAGAAAGATAGACATATAGACGTAAAGATTGGTAGACAAATAGACAGATAATAAAATATATAGATAAACAAATAGACAAATATATATTTAGATAATTAGATAGATAGACATACAAATAGATAGATAAACAGAGAGATGACTAAACACATATATTTATAGACTGATATACTATTATAAAATATGGAGATAGATAGATAGATAGAATATAGATTGAAAAATTGACAAATTGATAGATAAACAAATAGATAGATAGTTATATAAATAAATAGAAAATCGATAGTTAGATAGATAGATACACAGATCGATATATAGATAGATAAATATATAGAAAGAAAGAAATATAGATAGATAGTCATATAGATAGTTAGTTAGTTAGATAGAAAGATAGATAGATAGATGTGTGTATATATATAGATAAATATTTATAGATAGACATTTAGACAAATAGATAGATAGAAAGATATATAGAAGACAAAGACATGAATATACATATATATGGATAGATAGATAGTATAGAGATAGATAGAAAGTTAGATAGATAGATAGATTAAAATATAGGTAGATAGAGATAAAAGCAAATAGACAGATAAACAATTATACATATAGAAAGATAAATAGATAGATAGAAACATAGACACATAGAGTTATAAAGATAGAGAGATTGACAGATAGACAAATTGATAGATAGAAAGATAGGCAGATAGATAAATAGATAAATAGATAGATAGATAAATATATAGATAGAAAGATAGATAGATAGATTTATCGGCAGATAGATAATTTAATAGTTAGATAGATAGACAGATAAAGAGATAGATATATGGACAGATAGATAGACATATAGACAAATTGATATATTATAAAGATAAACATATATATAAAAAGATAGTAAAATAGTTAGACAAATACATAGATAGACATATTGACATATAGATAGATAGACAGACATATAGATAGGTACAGAAATTGGTAGATATATATATATATATATATACAAATAGATAGATAGACAGATAGTCAGATAGATATATGGATAGATAGGATCATAGATAAATAGATAGATCGATAGATATATAGAAAAATAAAAAGATACATAGAATGACATATAAATAGATAACAAAATAACTATATATATATATATATATAAACAAGCATATACATACGTATATACCAAGCATATATATATATATATATTAACAAGCATATACATATGTACATATATCTATACGTATATTCGTATAGATAGACAGATAGGAAAATATCTATATTTTACTGTAGTATATACATATGTATATACTACAGTAAAAAAGTACATATATACCAAGCATATACATACGTATATACTATAGTAGAAAAGTACTTATATACCTAGTATATACATACATATATATATTGTAGTATATATGTATTTATATATTGATTATATACGTGCAGAAATACTCAGTATGTACGAACATATATACTAAGTATATACCTACTTATATACTCAATATATACTTAGATATACTTAGTATATACATACATTTATACCAAGTATATTTGTATGTATATACTAAAGTATTATATGTACGTATATATAATCAATAGTCTTAGATGATACACACACTTGTGCTTTCATGCAAATACACATACCATCAAAGACAACAAAAGAAAATAATCTAGGACATATAAAATGCATATATGGATCTTAGGCATGGTCAGCATTTCTAATTCTTTTTTCTTTGTTACTTCACGCATATAAAGAACATTGTTACACCTACACATGGAGCACAACATACTATATTTACCAACAAATAACCAATAATAAGCACTCATAGATCTGAACTGCGACAACACAGATTTACACAAAATAAGAGTGTCAAGAACAAACCTGTGTATGGGTGGAATTAATTTTTTGGTTCATCTCATAGTTTAAGAAGCTAAGGTGTTGTTCCAAGCACCATGAAAGACCAACCAAGACTTTTACATACCTATAATAGACTAAAACTCTACCCAAAAAATTTGGGGACACACAAACACATTCACAGATATATAAAAATAGTTATTATAAATATGAACAAACAATAATTAAAGTTGATAGTCATAGAAATTCAACAAAAATCTAAACGATGTCTAGCAATGATGTTTAGAGAGAAAGAGAGTGCAAAATTAAATTTTTTTAGGAATAATGAAGATAACATATGCTAGGCCTTCTTTTGATCAAGCTGAAATCGATAAATATGGGACTCAAGCATTGGAAGGACCATGAAAATGTCTGAATACTTTGAATCAGAATTTTTTCCTGCATCTCACATCATGGGTCCTGCAAAGATTCATTATTAGCTATGTTAATCAGCAAAGCAAAGAATAAAACCAGAATAAAAAAATTGAAACCTACAAAAAAAACCTCATTAAGTTTTGCTACTCATAGACAAAAATCAAATTTAGTTCAGAAAAAATTCTCATACAAAATCATTCTCATAATTAGTAGGGAATTTTAAGCTAGCCTCTCCTGTGAGGTTTAATAGGAGAGACTAGCACAGATAGTTATGAGCCTTATTTGTATTATACGAACCTGACTAATGGACACTCTGAAGCTATGTGCTTACATATTATTGATATTATTATATCTTTTGCCATTTAATTTCAAGTTAGTGCAGCAAATTAGTATTATCCCATTTATAATTATATGTTAGTATACATATAGTATATGTGGTTATAAATAGTTATATATAGTTAAACATAAGTTATATATATATATATATATATGCATACAAGTAGTTATAAGTAGGTATATAAAAATCTATACAAAGTTATAAACAATTATATAGATTCACATATATGTTTACATATATGCATACATAATTAAAAATAAATGTATATTTATTTATATAGAGTTTTTTATAGTTATACAAATATTTATATATAGTTATACACATATAGTTAAACATTATGTAGTATGTTTTTATACATATAATTATAAATATAGTTACATGTGGTTATACATATAGTTACACGTATAGTTAAACTTATATTTATACATGTATGTATATATATATTTTTATATAATTTCATATATTTATACATATAGTTATATATAGGTATATATATACTAAAATACAATTTTTATACTAATATATAAAAATATATATTAAATATATGTTGTTAATTATATATTTAAATATAGTTATGTATAAAGTTTTTATAGTTATACATATAGTAAGATAGAATTATTTATAATTATATGTTATTATACATTTAATATATATAGTTATAAAAATATATATATCGTTAAACATTTAGTTTTATATATATATATATATATATATATATATATATATATATATATATATATATATTCATATAGTTGTTATATTTAGTTATACATAAATATATACAAAGTTATAAACAAATATATAAATTTACATATATGTATACATATATGGATAAATATTTAAAAATATTGTTATATTTAATCATATAAAGTTTTATTTAGTTTTACAAATATGTATATATAGTTATACACATATAATTAAACATAATGTTGTATGTTGTATTACACGTAATTATAAATATAGGTACATGTGGTTATACATATAGATACACATAAAGTTTAGCTTATATTTATACATGTAGGTATATATTTTTTTTCATATATTTTCATATATTTATACATATAGTTATGTATAGGTATAGATATACTAAAATACATTTTTTATACTAATATATAAAAATATTTAGTAAATATATGTTATTAATTATAAATTTTAATATATTTATATATAATGCTTTTATAATTTTACATATAGTCAAAGACAATTATTTATAGATATAGGTTCTTATACCTATAGCATATATAGTTAAAAATAGAGTTATATATAGTTAAACATATAGTTATGTATAGATATATTCATACAAGTGGTTATAAGTAGTTATATAAATGTATTAAAAGTTATAAACAAATAAATAGGTTTAATTATATGAATACATATATGTATACATAGTTGCAAATATAGTTATATTTAATTATATAGAGTATTACATAGTTATACTAATATTTATATAGTAAAATACAATTAAATATTCTTATATATTATTAAACATATAATATATTTTGTTAGAAATATAGTTATGTAGAATTATACATATAGTTATAAATTATAATTAAGTTAAAAAAATAATTATATATAGTTGTGGATATAGGTATAAAATTAGTTTACATAGTTACAAATATAATAAAATATAGTTATAAAGAGATTTATATAGTCATACAAATATTTATAAATAATTATACATATATAGGTAAACATATAGTTATTAATCATCCTCAACATCATCCTAGCTTTTAATCTATGCAGGACTTTTAAACATTTGGCTCTCTATAAGCGACAACTTATGTTTGTTTATTTATCAGAGTTTAATCACCATACAATTAGTCCAACATGAGGTTAATCATAAAATTTGCACACTAAATCACTATTATGCTCTAGAAAGTAGCATTCTAGATTTTCTCTATGGCTATCACATATTTGTTATGAGTTAACAATAATATGATGTATCATCATTATTATTAATTAAGTAATATCTTAACTATTTGAAGTTAGTGGTACTAATCATACCTTTTCAATTAAATATTTTTAAAATTTTTTATACTTTTAATTCTTTAGTTTTTGAGTGCACTCTATTTTTAACATGATACATTAGATATATTTATTTATTATTTTCTTTTTATTTCATTATAATGTTTTTAATTTTATAATAGTTAATAATATTTCTATGATGCTTATTTAGTAGAATAGTATCAATGTTCATTTTATTATTTTGGTATATTTATTTTATCTTTTCTATTTTCTATTAACTTAAAGTCTTTGAATTGTATTCCTTACCAATTCAATTTTACTATTGGTATAAGTATCAAAAATTATTGTGCATGCCACTAGGTTTTTTGAGAATTCACCACATAATGTGCCAAAAATACTATATATTTCTTGAGTGAAGTATTTTAAAACATTTTCTAAGTTTGTCACGCTCTTCATCTTCTCGTAAGGTTAAAGTTTCTTAATATTTTTTGTTTCAAATTTAATTATTAACTTTTACATTATTGATCTGTGAGTTAACAATTTTTTTTGTTGGTAAATATGTATTTTTTTTAATCTTTTTATATAGTAGCTGATGCCATACTAGCTTATGCTAATATTATATGATCTACAATATGATATAACATTATTGTTAATCTTATTAGTTTGAGTTATCCTACTAAATGACTTAATTTTAATTTCAGAGTTAACCATGTATTTTTAGATATTTTTGTAGGATTTATATAACTTTGTGGATGACTTTTCTAAGAATTGATGATGTTGTCTATCCCTATTTTTATCATATTAGAAAATAAATTAGATGCTTGGTTTTCATTAATCTTTTTTTTTATTCACTATCTGTTTAATTTTTTTGTTTTGATAAATTTAAAAATTATGAAATCAAGCATAAAATAGATTGTTTTTATTAATAATAGGTACACATAAGAAAATATGTTAGCATTTTCATAGTATGTCAAGAGAATATTAATAAAAATATATTTTATCTAGATTACCTAAAATATTATATAATATTATTATGTATGATGACTTTTATTATTTTGTTATTTTTATAAATAAGCATTAACATATTACATAATTCATATCTCATAAGGAAAAAAATAATTTTAATATATTTATACATTATTTTTAAAAAAAGATTGATATTCACTAAGAATATGAAATAAAGTTTTTTAAAAATTATAATATTATATAATATACATTGTGAGAATTTGTATTTTTCTTGAAAAAACATAAAGTGATTTATCTTGTATTTTATGTAGCCATTTTATTTTTTATATTAAAAATTTAGAGATTATAAAAAATATTCAACTAAGACACCTTGAAAACTTTTTTTATAAGACATTTTAGGATAAATCAACTATGATTACAAATTACTTAATCACATTGATATCTTCTTTTATTTTTTTTCTAATTATATTTCTTATCAATTATTTAATCATATCATTTATCATTCGTGTTGTAGGGGGCATGTATTTTGTTCAAATGTTTCTTTAAAAGTAAGAAAATAAATTGTGTCATCTCATGTCTTTCTAGGCCATTATCGTATTCAAAAAATTATACCTGCATTTCATCATTACCACGAATTAGTAATTGAGTGATATAATTTCTTTAAAGACTTTTTTCAGTCAGTGGAAATCTATGTGAGGCTAAAGAGATTGTTTTCAAGTTAACTCATATTTTAGGGTTTCTTAGGAATTTTGTGGTCAATTTCTTTAATGATTTTCTTAATCTTAAATATCATTTAGCTAGAACTTATAATAATATGAGTAAGTTGAGTTTGAAATTAATTATTATAGATAAAAATTCATATAAATTGTGATGATTTCATATTTATTTAATATTAAATCAATCAATTGTTAGTAAAAACTTTCTAACTGCGAATATACTAGATAAAAATAATGATGATATTAGAGAAGAAAATTTATTTTAACATATTTTAATCATATATATTTAAATCCACTATTATTTTATATAATGATTGTGTTTTTTTATAAAAAGAAATATTATTATAATTTTATTAAAAAAAGTCTTAAAGATTCACATTTTTATGATTTTTTTGAGTTAAATATATTATTTCTATAAATATAACTCAGAGGAAAGTAGTGTTATATTACTATAGTTGATACTATTATTATATATATTAATGAATTGAATATTTTTATATTCAAATATTTTTTTTTATAAAAGTTTCGAATAGCTTAATGATTTAAATATTTTTTAAGTTTTTAAGTAATATATTTGAATAAAAAATTTATTTTATTCTAGCTTATGTTTATGTGATTATTTCTCGATGAGTTTTCCATTGTTAACTCTACTAGATATAAAGAAAATTATGAGAATATATTTTCTCTTATTCTTTAAGATTGATATTAAAAAATGTTATCAATATTGTAAATGTTTTATTAGGTTCTCTCAAGAAGATGTATGTTGTGGTCCTATTTATATTCACAAATATATGAAAATATATTTGGAATTGCTTTTATTCTTTGGAGTGATTCAAGATATTTTTGATTATTTGACTATTAATATTATTTTTGGGTTTCAATAATAATAGACCATAATATCAATTATTATTTTTGTATAAACACACATCTAATAAACATGTGATTTTCATATTTACCCATTTGTAATGAGTCATTAAAAACCATAAAATAATAATTATGATGTGAGCTCATATTTGTATTAATAATAAACTTAAAGATTGATAACTACTTTAATTTAATATTTTGTATATAATAATAATAAGCTAGCATGTAGCTATGAATAAATCATTCTGAAATATATTCATGATTATTAAAGATATATAAGACACTTCTTCGTGAAGCCAATTTTCATCTCTCTTAACCTATATTTTCACATATATATTTTATTCTTTTCTCCCCATTTTTTATGTTGTATAGTTTATTTTTACAAACTTGACATTTCAAATAATAATACGAGGATGTTTTTCACACATAAAAGATAATTTAGTCATATATTGAATCATAAAAAGTATTACCTAGTTTAAGCCATGGGTTTTGCAAGCTAGATTAACAACTCAACTAATCTTATGATTCCCTAAGCATTGGTAGATGCAAGCCCCTATAACCAAAAGAAAGGAATAGGCATTGATAGAGGGAGTCAAACATGTCCATAAACCTTCTAGTTCAACTAACCATAAGGCTATTGTGCATTATGGCTTCATAAAAAGTAATACTTAGTTACATGCAAGTATCAAGCTTAAAGATATTTCTATTTACATAGAAAATAAAATAACACCCCCTGAGGATTGTTCAAAGAATATTTCCTTATTCCAAATGAGGAAGATTATGCAAAGAATTTCCTTCTTAACCAACCAGTAGTTTTTTGATGATGACAAAGCAAGATTACAAATGAACCTAATCATGTTGCAATAGCATAGAATTAATATATACTCTAATGGTGGGAATAAGTTGATAACCTGGTGACAAAAATCTAATCATTTGCTAGATATAGAGAAATACTTCTCCAATTTCTTTTTTTCTGACCAAAGATGTGATTACTGGTATGGCATCCAATTGAGCATGGTGAAGAGCTTCCACGCACCAAAGAAATTAATTCCTTCTGGTCATAGTTCTGTTCTGAAAAAAACGTAAAAATCTTACCAAACAAAACTAAATAAATGTAATGCGCACTGCACAAGGCTCCGGCTTAGTATGGAGTCAGAGATAATTTAATATATTAACAATCTTATCCCCAATAATCAGAAATGTTATCTTATGGACCACAAACCTAAGACCTAACACCCTTGGATGAACATATTTATCATCACACCAAGGCAAAACATATATAAAATAGAGCTTAATATAATTAAACATAGAATTATATATAATTTGTATATTAAATATATGTTGTTAATTATTTTATTTAAATATAGTTATGTATAATGTTTTTATAGTTATACATATAGTAAAAGACAATTATTTATAGTTATGTGTTCTTATACCTATAGTATATTAGTTATAAATAGAGTTATATATAATTATATTTAATTATACATATAGTTATAAATATGTATGTAGTTAAAAATATTGTTATATATAACATTTTTATAGTTATACATATTGTAAAATACAATTATATATAGTTATATATTATTATATATATAGTATATTTTGTTAGAAATATAGTTAAATAGAATTATACATATAGTTATAAATTATTATATAGTTAAAAAAATAGTTTACATAGTTACAAATATAGTTAAATACAGTTATAAAGTGTTTTATATAATTATAAAAATATTTATATATAGTTACATGTATATAGTTAAACATATAGTTATATATATGTTGTTATAAGTTTTAATTATAATTATAGTTACATGTGTGATTGCACACACTGTTATACATATAGTTATAAATGTAGTTATGCATGTTGTAGATGTAGTTATATATAGATTTCATGTAATTATATATATTTAGACATATAGTTATGTATAGGTATTGATGTAGATAAATACATTTATATATAGTTATACATTGATATGCATATTGTCAAATACATACATACATACATACATATATATATATATATATATATATATATATATATATATATATATACGTATGTATGTATGTATGTATGTATATTAAATATATGTTGTTATATTTATATATAGTTATGTATACTATATTTATAGTTATACATATAGTTAAATACACTTATATATATTTATGTGTTATTAATCTTGGGATCATCATATTTACATAAATTATTATGTAAATATTAAATAAATTGTTATATACAAACTGCTCACCTCAAACACCAACACCCATTTTGTGATTAACATCAAAAACCACAAGATTTTCTGAGTGGTAAAAAACATGGATATCAAGCCTGCATACCTACTGTTCAACATCAACAACCACACAATGAGAATTCATTATATCACACATGTATGCAGTATGTATACACATCATTGTATATAAGCAATCCAAGCATACCTTGGTGATTAATGAATTTGATACTTGTAATGATTTACCATTAACATCTTGATTTATTGTGTGCATAAGGAGGATCTACTAAAATTTATATAATTGTGGTAATAACTTCATTATACATGATATCATACATACACAAAGATATATTATTTAATTTCTATGTAAAATACAATATATGGTAACTGTTAGGGTTGAAAAAGAATTTTGAAATAACAAACATCAGAATAAAACACACACCTGCATTAAGATAATAGATGAAGAGATAGGGTTGAAAGCATACCTCATATCAAAAAGAAACTCATGGCTAAAGGAATTCTCATTTACTCTTCTATTAGGTTTTGATGTATCCATGTCCAGAAAGAGAGGCAGACTGTAAAGGACTAAGAGCATCTCCAACAATGCTACCTAAAATAACTACTCAAAATATATTAAAATATTATATTATCTATTAACTAACTACTTTTTTATGGTAACTCCAACAATGCTATCTATTTAACTAACTAATTTTTTATGGTAACTCCAACAATGCTATCTATTTTAGCTATCAATTCAACTAACTTTAACTAACTTTCAAAAATAAAATCTAAAATTCAATATAAATGTCATATCATCAGCATATTAATGAAATGAAAAATCATTCTTGTTTTCCATTTTCAACTGAAGAACAGCAACAATTTCATCAAATGAGATAGTTCAGAAGTTTATTTTCTCAACATCAATGTCTGGTTTATAAGGAAAGGGTATCTCTTTTGTTTTTTTTGAGTGGCAGAGTAAGCCTTCCAAAAATAGGAAATCTATAATTAGATTCACCTTAACATGATAAGGAATGATACTCTCGTGATTGATGTTGTCATATGTGCTTTTGATATCACCATAAATTAAGTGAGAAGAATTTTTACAGTTTCTTCGCCATGAGCAGAGAATGTTCCAGCATAAGGGATTAACCCAAAAACTAGTTTCCTTCTATTGCTATCAATTTGATAGTTGATGTCCACTAAGTGACTGGGAATAAGGTTAGGGTTTTTAATGAGAACATCAAATATGATATCTACTTTCTCGAGAATAATAAAAGGAAGATGAATCACAGTAACATCCACAACTAGCTTTCCGAACCCAATTGGCTCTTCAATTTTTTCCCCAATATCATGGATGAAATCCTTAACTTTCTCCATAAAACTCACCTTTTGCTCATCTGGAGAAGCCATAACCTGACTATCAAAATAAAAAAGCAGATGATATATTATCATCACCAGCATCATAACACGAAAAAAAATTGATTGTTGCATAATAATGATCTCAAAAACATATCTCATGATTCACGAAATGGCATTGACATTAGACCAAAAACAATAGAAATGAACTAAGCCACAAGCACGACGGCATTAGTATATAACATTGGTGCATACTTACTTTCATTTCTCCCTAAACCCAAACTTATCTCTCATATCAAAAAAATAAAAACCATCAAGAAATGAGGCAATAAAGCATACTTTTCATTTGATACCCAACTAGAGTTCTTCAAACTGATGAGAGAGATGGAGATGGAATCACATAAGCTAGCATAGAAAGATGCATAGGCATAGTTTTGTGTTGCGTATGATTATTGCTGAGCAATCACATGATTTCTATCTGAATTGCATTACATGATCACAATCAAATTAATGGAAAGACTTACTAGTAAAAGGTGCTTGTGTTCTGATAAATCTTTTCCTGATCGGCATCACTATCATGCACATTGCGAAGAGAGAAGTTTTGTCTTCCAGAGGCCGCCTCAAGAATCAAAGCCCGTTAAAGTTGGAGTCTAGCAAGGGTTTATAGATCAGGCAAGAGAAACAATAGATATGGGTAATAGATAGCTTGATGCAAAGGGAGTTGATTTTTAAGTTTAACTCTTTAAAATAACTAAACATAAGCGGCCACCAAGCCTCTTGGAGATGCTTTTAGGTTCTTATCAGAGTTGTATCTAGAGTCTCGACAAGTGAAGGCAGAACTAAAATTACCAAGATATTTTAATTTTTAATTATCAAAACACTAAATAAACAATAAATAATTAAAATACATAAAGACTCATTTTTTTATTTATTATCAAATAGTTTCAACAAAGTTCAAGTGTGTGTTGCAAGGTACACATGAAAAACAAGCACCTTGTAATTTTTTATTATAAAATTAATTAAACAATAAATATATAAACAACTTCAAAAAATAGATGTTTAGCTTTATAACAAGAAAAAAAAATCAAATGGCGACGCAATTTACAAACTTCATATTGCAATACACACCTGAAAAGATAATTAGTTTTCTAGCCACACTCCTACGTATTATAAAATACACTTTATGTTAAAAATATATAAATATATATATATATTATGGTAATAAAATTTTAAGAATTCCTATTAATTTTTATGAAGATAATATGAAATATTTTAAAGGCATAAAATTTCTTATTATTTGATATCATTTATAATTTTTAAAATTCTAAAAATTACTTAAAGTGAGATGATAATTAAGAAAATTTATATTTATTATTTTAATAAAGACTGAATATTAAAAGCTAATAGTAAAAATATTACTCAATTATTTATTTCTTATAAATTTTAGTAGGGCAAATATCTGTGTATTAATTTTTAAATTTTATTTTATTTTAAATTTAATAAAAAAAGTTAAATTTTTATTATAATTCAAGATTTTCAAATTTTGTATTTATTATTTTTTTAAAAGTTTCATATAATCATACAAATTTTTTTATACTTATAATAATATTAATATTTACTATTTTATTCGTCAATTCAGATATTTTTGAAAATATTTTCTATTTAATCATACAATAAATGTTTGTACCTTTATATTAGTAGAAATTTTTATGTATGTTCATTTAATTTTTAAAATATCTTAAAAATTTAATATAATAATAGATTTAATTATTTAATGTTACTTTAATACAAACTTTTAAGTTTCTTAATAAAAAATTTTAGAAAAATTATTTATATAATTTTTTTTAAAAATTTATAATCATAAAAATAGGTATTTTATCCTTTTTTAAAATAATTTTTTTTGTATTTTTATATTGTTTAAATTATTTATTTTAAAAATCCTTTTTTTATAATTTTACAAGGAGAATGTGTCTTTCAAGGATTGCTCATCTATAGATTATAACATACATTTAATAAATAAAATTAAATAAAATATTAAAATAAATAATAAATAAATAAAATTAAATAATTAAAGATTAGCTAGGAAAATTCCGTTGTTAAATCCGTCACAATATTCAGAATGTAATTAACTTGGAATGTTCCATCGCTAAATCCGTTGCTATATTCTTGATTTTATTAGCTAGAGAAATTCTGTCGCTAAATCCATAGCTACTTTCCGGATTAAATTAGCTAGGGAAATTCCTTCGCAAAATCAGTCGTTATATTCCGGATGAAATTAGCTAAAAAAATTTTGATGCTAAATCCGTCGCTATATTTAGGATGTAATTAGCTAGGAAGATTTCATCGCAATATTTGTTGCCATATTCTCGATTTAATTTGCTAGGGAAATTCTGTCACTAAATCTGTCGCTATATTTCGGATATAATTAGTTAGGAAAATTCCGGCGGTATTTTCTGGATTAAATTAGTTTGAAAAATTTCATCACTAAATTCATCACTATATTTCAGATAAAATTAGATAGGAAAATCCATCTCTAAATCCATCACTAAATTCCCCACTATTTTGTGTGCAAAATTTATGTGGCTATTTCATTACTAATCTGTCGCTAATCTGTTGCAAATTTTTATTCAAATGAAAATCAGAATTCCTTGTTATTCCCTAGCTAATCCCTCACAATTTAGCTAGGGATTGATCCCTAGTTAAAATTCCCTAGCTAAATGAACATTTTTTTGTAGTGATATGTCTATCTATCTAACTATCTATCTGTCTTTCTATCTATTTATCTACCTATCTATATATTTATCTATCGATTTATTTGTAAATCTATATATCTATCTATCTGTATGTCTATCAATATATTTGTCTATCTATTTATCTATTTATCTAACTAGCAATATAATATTCTATTTATCTATCTAACTGTCTTTCAATCTATATATCTGTTTATCTATCTATGTATCTATATGTCTAGCAATCAATCAATCTACCTATCTATCAATCTATCTAATTATCTATCTATCTATCTGTATTGTAATTTGTCTATCAATTTGTATATTTATCTAATTATCAATATATCTATCAATCTATCAATCAATTTGACAATCTTTCTATTTGTTCATCAATTTATCTATCTATCTATCTATATGTTTGTCTATCTATCTATCTATATGTTTGTCTATCTATCTTTCCATCTATTTATCTAATTATCTATCTCTCTATCTATATGTTTATCTATTTATCTATCTTTCTTACTTTCATTCTTTCTTTCTTTCCTTGTATCTATTTACAATCTATTTATATATGTATCTATATATCTATCTATCTATCTATTTATTTATCTATCTATATATCAAACTATCTATCTATCTATCTATCTATCTATGTAATTATTTGTCTATCTATCTGTCTATCATTCTATCTATCTAATTATTTATTTATCTATCTATCTATCTATCTATCTATCTACCTATCCAACTATCTATCTATCTACCTATCCAACTATCTATCTATCTATCTATCCATCTAACTATCTATCCATCAATCTATCTATCAATTAGTCTATCTATATGTCTATAAAACTATCTAATTATCTATCTATATAACTATTTATATGTCTATTTATCTATCTATCTATCTTTATATCTATTTATCTAATTGTCTATCTATATGTCTATCTATCTTTCAAATAATCTATCTATCTATTTATCTATCTATTTATCTATCTATCTATTTTTTTATATATCTAATTATATGTCTAGCTATCTTTATATCTATCATTCTTCTATCTGTCTATCTAACTATCTATCTATCTGTCTATCTATCAGTGTATCTATTGTCTATTTATTGGTCTATCTATCTGTCTATATATCTGTTTATATCTTTGACTATTTATTTTTCTATCTATCTAGTTATCTAAATGTCTATATATATGTTTATCAATCTATCTATCTAACTATTTATCTATCTATCTATATATCTATCTAACTATCCATCCATCAATCTATTTATTAAACTATCTATCTATATGTCTATCAAACTATCTAACAATCTAAATATATAATTATTTATTTGTCTATCTATATATCTAACTTTAGATCTATTTATCTAATTGTATATCTATATGCCTATCTATCTTCTAATCTATCTATCTATCTATAAGTGTATTTATCTATCTATCTATTTATTTATATATAAGTATATGTCTATCTATCTTTATATCTATCTTTCTATCTATCTGTCTATCTATCTATCTGTCTGTCTGTTTGTCTATCTATTTGTATATTTATTTGTCTATCTATCTATCTATCTATCTATCTATCTGTCTATCTATATGTTTATATATTTGATTATCTATTTTTCTATCTATCTAGTTATTTAAATGTCTATCTATATGTCTGTCTATCTATTTATCTATCTGTTTTTGAATGTGTCTATCTATCTATCTATCAATATAACTGTCTATCTATCTGTGCATCTATCTAACAGTCTAACAATATATCTATCTATCTATTTATTTGTCTTTCAATCAATCAATCAATATATCTATTAGTCTATCTGCCTATATATCTCTGATCTATCTATCTATATATCCCTCTCTATTTATTTATTTATTTATTTATTTATCTATCTATTTATCTATCAATTTATCTTTCTCTTTATCTATCTATTATTTATGTGTCTAACTATTTTCAATTTATTTGTTCATCATCCTATCTATATATCTATCTATATTTCTATCTGTCTATTTGTGTATCTATTTCTCTATCTATCTATTTCTCTATATATATGTCTTTCTTTATGTCTATCTACCTATCTATATATTTATGTGTATATCGATCTATCTATATATTTGGGTACCTACCTATCTATCTTTATATCCATCTATCTATCTAACTATCTATATATTTGTTTATCTATCTATCTATAGATAGTTAATAGATAAATAGATAGACAGACAGATAGATAGAATGATAGTTATATATACACAGAAACATAGATAGATAGAAAAAAATAAGATAGACAAATAGATAGAAACACAAATAGTTAGAAAGATAGATACACAGATAAACAAACATAAAATAGATAGATAGATAGACAAATATACAAATATATATCTAGACACATATACATAAAGAGACATAAATAGATAAAGATAATATATAGATAGATGATTGGACTGATTGACTAATAGGTAGTTAGGTAGTTTATAAATAGATAGATAGATAGAAAGACAATTAAATAGTTATATAATTATATAGATAGATAGATAGACATATAGACATATAAACATATAGACATATAGACATATAGATATATAGATAGATTGATAAATTATAGATAGATATAAAGATAGATAGATAGACAAACATACAAATAGATAGATAGATAGATAGATAGATAAACACATACATAGATAGATTGATAGAAAGATTCACAAATAGACAGATAGACATATATACTAATAAACAAATTGATACATAGCGAGATAAACAAATTGATACATAGTGAGATAGACAAATAAATAGGTAGATCGATAAACAGATAGATAAATAGAAAGATAAACATATAGATAAATATGCTGATATACTAATAGAAAGAAATATAGTTAAATAGTTTGATAGATAGACAAATAAATAGATGGATAAATTGTTAGTTAGTTAGTTAGTGAATTAGATAGATAGAAAGATAAACAGATTGATAAATTGATAGATTGATAGAGTGTTGAATAGACAAATAGATACTTAGATAGATAGACAAATAAACAAAGAGAAAGTTAGACATATAAACAAAAATATATATTTAAATATAGATAGATGACAGATATATAAATAATGCGATAGACTTATAGATAGATAAATAGATAGATAGATAAATAGATAGATATATAGAAAGATAGATGGATAGACACATAGACTTATATACTGATAGACTATTAGATAGATAGATAGGGAGATAAATAGATTAACAAATAAATAGATGGACAAATAGAAAGAAAGAAAGATAGATAGATAGTTCGACAGATAGATAGATAGATACACAGATAGATAGCTAGACAGATAGAGAGATAAATAACACTTAGATAGATAGATAAATAAATAAATTGATAGATCTATAGATAGATATATATATATATATATATATATATATATAAGAAGTTAGACATATAGATTGATAGGAAACATAGTTAGATAGACAGATAGATAGATAGACAGATAAATTGATAAATATATGAATTAACAGATGGATATAAATGTATATATATATATATATATTTATCTAGATAAATTGACTGATAGACTAATAGATCGTAAGATATTTAGATAATTAGACAGATAGACTGATAGAAAGATAGATAGTTAGATAGTTACATAGATTGATAGATAGACATATATACATATAGACAAATAGATAGATAGATAGATAGACATATTAATTGATAGATTGATAGATAGATATACAAATAGACATTTAGATGGATAGATAGACAATTAGATAAATAGATAGTTTGAAAGATTATAGATAGAAAGATAAATAGATAAGTAGATTGACAGATCGACATATAGACATTCAGATCAATTGATAGATATATAGATAAACACATAGACTTATAGAATGATAAATTTAAACCCATATTAAGAGATAGAGAGATAGACATATAGACATATAGACAGAAAGTAAGATAGACAAATAGATAAAGGATATATAGATAGATAGAAAGATAGATAGATAAATAGATAGATAGATAGATAGAGATATATAAAGATAGATAGATAGAAAAATAGATAGATAGACACATAAACACACAGACACACATGCACATATATATATATATATAGTCAAATAGATAGATAGACTAATAGATTGATAAAAAAATAGATAGATAGTTAAATAGATAAATAAATAGAAAGATAGATAAATATATAGATAGATAGTTATACAATTAGATACATATGCAGATAAATAAATATATCATTAGACAAATAGACATATATAAATAAAGATATGTAGAAGTATAGAAAGTTAGACAAATAGTGAGATATACTATTTGAAAAATAGTTGGATAGATAAATAGATAAATAGATATGCATATATTTTAATAGAAATATAGATAAATAAATAGATAGATATGTATATAGACTTATAGAAAGATAAACATATAGATAGATAGATTGATAGATATCCAAATAGAAGATAGATAGATAGACAAATACATAGATAGATAGATAGATCAATTGACATATAGATTGAAAGATAGACAGATAGATTGATTGACAGATTGACAGTTAGACATGTAGGTAGAATGATAAATTGAAAGATAGATAGATAAATAAATATATAGAATAATACACTTATATATTAAAAGATAGATAGAGAGACAAATATACAAATAGAAAGATAGACATATAGATAAATAGAAAGATAGATAGATAAAGAGATATACAGATAGATAAATAGCTCTATAAAAACATATATAGATAGACTGATAGTATAATAGATGAATATAGAGATAGACAAAAAGTAAGAAAGATAGACATATAGATAGATATATATATATATATTATATATATGTAGACAAATTGACAAATAGACAGATAGAAAGATAAATAGATAGATAGATAATTAAATAGATATATAGATAAACAAATAGATAGAAAGATTAATTGGAACATATACAGATAGACAGATAGAAAAATATATATATAAATATAAAGATAGATAATTATATAAAAATATCCAAATAGACAAATATAAAGCTTGATAGATAAATAGATATATAAATAAAAAGATAGATAGACAGATAAACAAATTGTAACATAGATAGATAGACACATAGAAAAATAATCAGATAGAATGATTTAAATTATACAGATAGGCAGATAGAATATAGGCAGATATACAAATAAATACATACACTCTTATATAGATAGACAAATAGATAGTTAGCAAGAAAGATAGATTGATAGACATACAGACAAAAAGTTAGTTAGTTAGTTAGTTAGATTGGAAGATAGATAGATAGATTGAGATATAGAAATATAGATCGATAAACAAATAATAAAATAGACATATAATAGATAGATAGATAGAAAAGTAGATATTATAATAGATATAGAGGTATATTGATAAATAGTTAGATTATAAAATAGACAGATAGATAGATAGACAAAAATCTAGATAAACAAATAGATCAAAATAAAGATATATAAATAGAATAATAATCTGATAGAGAGATAGATAGATTTATTAACAATTATATAGATAAATAGATAGATTGATTGATTGATAGAAAGATAGATAATTAGATAATTAGTGAGATATTTAGACATTTGATAGTTCAACAAATAGATAGGTAGCAATATAAACATATAGATTATTAGCTAGTTAGACAGATAGAAAATAGTAAGATAGATAGATACTATATTAATAGATAGACATATACTTATCTAGACAAAAATATAAATAGTTACATAGATAAATTGATATATTGACAAATAGATAGATAGATAGATAGTTAATATACAAAGAGATAGATAGATATATAGATAGCTACATAAATATATAGATATATATACAAATAGATAAACAGATTTACTAATAGACTAATAGATAGAAGATAGTTAGAAAATTAAATATATAGATAGATTAAATGATAGATTGTTAGACAGATAGAATGATCGATAGTTAGAGAGTTACAAATATACATAGATAGACTTATAATCTTCAGAAATATAAATATTTAGATATATAGATAGATAGATATAAAATAGATAGATAGACAAATAGAAGATAACTGATAGAAAGATAGCCAAATAAACACATAGATAGATATTATAGATTAGATCAGATAGATAGATAGATATATAGATCTCAGTGGATAGAAATAGACATATAGACTAGATGTATAATAGAATGTATTATAGATATATAGACTCTAGAGATCGATAGATAAACAGATAGAAATTGATAGATAGATAGACATAAAGACAAAATTAGGATTAGTTAGCAAGATAGCTATATAGAAAGATTGATAGATATAAATAGATTGATAGGCAGATACAAAGATAGGTAGATTGATCGATTGATTAACGAGATAGACAATAGACATATAGAAAAGATAGATAGACAGATAGAGAATAGATGGATAGGACAAATAGACAAATATATGGATAGATAGATATATAGATATACAGATAGATAAATAGAAAAATAGACAGACATATATTATATAATATAAAGATATGTAGATAAATTGATAAAAGATAGATAGAATGGAAAATATACTGATAGACATATAGAGAGATAGATAGAAGGATAGACAACTTGTTTAGATAAAGAGATAGAAAAATAGATATACCGATATAGAGATATACATATGCAGAAATATGTTGAAGATAGATATATAGATAGATATATAGACATACAAATGGATAGATAGATAGAAACTTAGATAGATAGACAGATAGATAGATAGGTAGATATATCTATCAATCTATCATTAGATTGATAGATAGATATCTAGATAGACAAATAGATAGATAGATAATTAGGTATATAGATAGATAGTTAGTTAGTTAGATAGACAGATAAATAGATAGATAAATTCATAGATAGAAAGACAATTAGATAGTTAGAGAGATAGATAGATAGACAGAACAATAGATATACCTATGAATAGAAAAATAGTTAACATTTAGCACAAATAGATATACTTATAGTTAGATAGACAGATAGAAAGATCTATTATATGTGTATAAGCTAATAGATAGACAGACATATAGACAGATAGACAGACAGCTAGATAGATAAACAAATAGACATACAGATAGAAAGATAGTTAGATACATAGATACATAGATATACAAATAGAATTATAGATAGATAAATTCATATAAATTTATAGATAGAAAGACTATATATTTAGTTAGACAGATATATATTTAGTTATATAGATAGAATGATAAATAGAAAAAAATGAAAATATATATATAAGCAGATAGTTATATTTGATAGATAGATAAATAGTTATATACATATACAAATATATAGATTGACTTATAGATAGATAGACACAATACACAATTAGACAGTTAAATAATGATAGACTGAAAGATAAATAGATCGACATATAGGTATATAAACAAAAAGTTATATAGATAAACAT
>JAREIK010001723.1:0-36795 GCA_029783825.1 Sapria himalayana
TTTTGTCTTCTTCTGGTTGTTATCCTTATTCATATTCATAATCATAATTTTTTTTTCTTCATTTCTTATTCTTCCTCATTTTCTTATTTTTATTTTCATCTCTGTTTTCTTATTCTTATTCTTTTTCATTTCATCTTTATCTTTTATTATTATTATTATTATTATTATTATTCTTCTTATTCATCTTTTTATTTCACTTCTTCCTTGTTTTCATCATCATCATCATCATCATTCATCTTCTTCTTATTCTCATTTTTTTTCTTATTCTTTGACTTCTTCTTCTTCTTTATCTTCTTTTTCTTTTTCTACTTCATCTTTTTATTTTTATTCTTCTTGCTATTTTTTTGACTTTTTATTCATCTTCTTCAACATATTTTTATACATCTTCTTCTTCATATTTTTATACATCTTCTTCATCTTCTTCATCTTCCCCTTTCTTTCTTCCTCCTCCTTTTTTTTTCTATTTATTCTTCTTCTTATTATTCATCTTCACATTATTCTTCGCAATTTTCTTCAATTCTTTTCATTATTATTCTTCTTCACTTTCTTCTTCTCATTTTTCTTCTATCTTTTCCTTATTCTTCATCTTCTCCTTCTTCTTCTTCCCATTCTTATTTTTATTCCCATTTTCCTTCTTATCATCCTCCTCCTCCTTCTTCTCATTATTCTTCTTTTTATATTATTTGTTCTTTACTTCTTCTATTATTTCTTATTTTCTTATTCTTCTTCATCTTCCTATCATTGTTCTTTTTCTCTCTCTCCTACTCCATTTTCTTCTCTTTCTCCTTCTTTCTACTTCTTCCACTTCTTCTTCGTATTCTCATTCTTTCTTCTTCTTCCGCTTCTTCTTTGTCTTCTCATTTTTTCTTCTTCCATTTCTTCTTCATCTTCTCCTTCTTCATCTTGTTTATGTTCTTCTTCTTATTCTACTCCTACTTCTTCTTCTTCTTATGTTGTTGTTATTCTTCTTCTTCTACTTCTATTTCTTTCTTGTTTTTATTCATTTTTTATTCTTCTTTGTCTTCTTATATATTTTTTATTCTACTTCTTGTTCATATTCATCATCATTTTCTTCTTCTTCATTTTCTTATTCTTATTCTTATTCTTCATCTTTTTATTATTATTATTCATCTTTATTTTTTTTTCTTCAATATCATCATATTTATATTCATCTTCATATTTTGTCTTATTCTTTTTCTTACTATTCTTCTTCTTTTTTTCTCATTCCTCTTCTTTATTATTATTATTATTATTATTATTATTATTATTATTCTTCTTCTTCTTCTTCTTCTTCTTCTTTTTCTTCATCTTATTTATTATTCTCCGTTCTTCTTTTTCTCTTTCTTCTTTTTCTTCTTTTTCTTCATATTTTGTTTTTTTATTTCTTCTTTTTCTTCATCTTATTTATTATTCTCCGTTCTTCTTTTTCTCTTTCTTGTTTCTTTTTCTTCAACATCTTTAAGCTTCATATTTTTTCTTTTTCTTCTTCTATCTTCTTCTTTTTATTTTTTCCACTATTTTCTTTTTTTATTATTTCTTCTTCTTCTTTCATCTTTATATTGTAATTTCTTCACATCCTTTCTTCGTCTTCTTCTTTTAATTATATATTTTTAATCTTCTTCTTCACCATCTTTTTATTCATCATATTCTTATTTTTTTATTTTTCTTAATTTTCTTCTTTAGCTTTATCATCAACATTTTCTTCTTATTCATCTATTATTTCATCATATGCTTCATCTTTTTTTTTGTTCTCCTTCTTATTCTAATTCTTCATTTTCTTCTTCGCCTTCTTTTAACTATCTTCTTGAACTTTATCATCATCATCTTCTTCTATCTCTTCTTAATTTTTTCCTTTTATTTGTCTACTACTTATTCTTCTTATTTTACAAGTATTGTTGTTCTTTTTCTTCTTTTTATTTTGCTTCATCTTCTTTATCTTATTCTTTTTTATTCTTTTCCTTATTTTCTTATTCTTTATTGTGTTCTTCAATTTTTTGTTCTCCCTCTTCTTCTTATTCTTCTTCTTTCCCTTCTTCTAATCTTTTTCATCTTCTTCTTGTTATTCTTATTAATCTAGTTATTCTTTTTGGATTTTTATTTATCGTATTCTTATTATTATTCTTCTTTTTGTTTTTTTTTTCTTATTCAACTTATTTTTCTTCTTATTCTAATTTTTCTTTTTCTTTTTTTTTTCATCATCATCTTCCACTTTCTCTTCTTATTCATCTTTCTTTTTATTCTTTTTATTCTTTTTATCTATCTTCTTCTTTGTCTTTTTTTTTCTTATTCATATTATTGTTCTTCTTCTACTTCAAAATCTACTCCTTTATCATTATCTTCTTCTTTTTCTTCATCTACTTCTTATTTAAAAATTTTCTCCTTATTTCTTCTTTTTGTTTCTTCTTCTTCTTCTTCGTCTTCTTTTTCATCTATTTTTTCTTCTTATTTATATTTTTCTTCTTTGTCTTATCATTCATCCTTTTCTTCATATTATTGTTCTTATTCTTTGTCTTCTTCTTCTACTTCTTCTTCTTTTTAATCTTGATCTTATCATTTCTCTTTTACTTCTTCTTTTTTATCATGATCTTATCCTTTGTCTTCTACTACTATTTCTTTTTATTTTTTTTCTTCTTTTTCTTCTTCTTCTCATCTTCCTCCTCCTTCTATTTCTTATTTTTCTTCTTCTTATTATTCTAATTCATCTTCTCATCTACTTCTTCTTCTACTTTTCTTCTTTTTGTTCTTATTAATCTTTTTCTTTGCCTTTGTTTTTTTGTTCTTTTTCTTCTTCTTCTCCATCATCATCATCATCATCCTCATCATCTTCTTCTTCTTCATCATGAACTTTTTCTTCATCTTCATCTTCATCTTCTTATTCATCTTTTTCAACTTCTTCATTTTTTTTCCTCACCTTATTCTACATATTTTTGATCTTCTTCTTCCTCTTCTTATTTTTTTTATCTTCCTCTTTCTTCTAATCTTCCTCCTTTTACTTTTCCTCCTCCTCTCCTTATTTTTCTTCATCTTTTACTTCTTCTTTTTCATTTATTTTTCTTCATCTTGTTCGATATCTTTTTGTTATTGTTGTTGCTGTTGTTCTTCTTCTTCTTCTTCTTCTTCTTGTTCTTCTTCTTCTTATATTTTTTGTATCCTCCTCCTCATTCTTCAACTTCTTCTTTTACTTCTTCTTCTTCATTATCTTTTTCTTCTTCTACTACTTCTTATGCTTCTTCTACTTATTGTTCTTCATCATATTTTTTTCTTTTTTCTACTTCTTATTCTTTTTCTTCTTCTTATTTTACTTATTTTTTTTCTAATTCACCTTAATATTATTTTTTTCTTTTTCTCATTCTTCTTCATCTACTCCTCCTCCTCCTTATTATTATACTTAATCCTCTAATTTTTCTTCATCTGCCACTACTACTATTACTTTTCTTCTCCTACATCTTCTTCTTCTTTTTATTATTCTTCTTCATTTTGTTATTCTTTTTATTAATAATTTTCTTATCTTTTTCTTCATCCTTTTTTTTTCTACATCTTCATTTACTTCTTTTTTTTCTTAGTTTTATTCTTCTTTTTCTACTTTTTGTTCATCTTTTTCTACTTCTTTTTCTTCTTCTTTTACTTATTTTTCTGTTTCTTCTTTATCATCATCATCACCTTTTTCTATTTTTTTTCTAATTCTTCATCTTATTCTTCTCTTTATTATTATTATTATTATTTTTTCTTCTTCTTCTTTGTCTTCCTTTTCTTCTTATTTTTTCATTATTCATAATATTTTTTATTCATCTTCTTATTTTCTTCTTATTATCTTCTTCATATTCTTCTTCTTCATATTCTTTTTATTCATCATCTTTATCTTTTCTTTCATCAACTTCTTCATCATCAACTTCTTCTTTTCTTTTCTTCTTCTTTATCTCATTACTTGTCTACTTCATCTTGTTCTTTTTCTTCTTCGCATTCAACTTCTTCTTCAAAATTATCATCTTCTTCACCTTCTTCATTTTCATATTCTATTTAATTTTCATCATTTTAGTTTTCATCATCATCATCATCATCATCATCATCATCATCATCTTCATCTTCATCATCATCATCTTCTTCTTTATCATATTCTTCATATTCTTTTTCATCTTTTTATCTTGTTTTTCTTATTTTCATCATCATCATCATCATCATCATCATTTTTTCTTAATAATATTATTATTATTATTGTTCTTCTTCTTCTTTAACTTCTTTTTATTTTTTTTCATTCTCTTCTTCATCTTCTCATTCACCTCCTCCTCCTACTTCTTCATCATCGACAACTTCTTCATCATCATCTTCAACTTCATCATAATCTTTTTATTCTTCTTATACTTCTTCTTCTTCTTCTTCTACTACTTCTTCTTATTCTTCTTTTTCTACTTCTTCTTCTTATTCTTCTTTTTCTACTACTTCTTCTTATTCTTCTTCTTCTTCTTCTTGTTCATATCTTTATTCATCTATTACATCATCTTCTTGTTTATCTCTCTCTTCTTCTACTTATTTTATTTGTTCTTCTTCTTATACTTATTATTATTATTATTCTTCTTCTTTTTATTATTCTTCTATTTTTTTCTTCTTCTATTTTGTATAATTCATTTACTTTATTTTATTCTTCTCCTTCATCATAATCTTTTTCTTCTTCTTTTTGTCATCTTCATTTTGTTCTTCTGCTATGTGCTCTTCATCTTCTTCTTTATTATATATATATATTTTTTAGTATCATCATCTTCTTTTTTGTTAACTTATTCTTTTACTTTTTCTTTGTCTTTATCTTCTTTATCTTCTTCATAATCTTATCATCACCATCACCATCACCATCATCATCATCATCATCATCTTCTTCTTCATATTTGTTTTCTTTTTTATATTATTATTATTCTTCTTCTTCTTCTTCATATTCTCATTCTTCATCACTATCTTATTCTTCTTCTACATCATCATCTTCATCATCAGCATCAGCATCATCATCATCATCATCATCTTCTTCTTCTTCTTCTTCTTCTTCATCTTCTTCATCTTCTTCATCTTCTACTTTGCCAATGTTTTCTTCTTCTTCTTCTTCTTAATTTTTTTCTTCTTCTTCAACTTCTTCTTCCTCTTGGCCAACTTCTTAATATTCATATTTTCTCTTCTTTTTCTTCTTGTTTTTATACTTGTTCTTCGTATTCATTTTCATCTTCTTTATGTTATTTTTTTTGTTCTTCTATTTTTCCTCATTTCTTCTTCCTCATCTCATTTTTGTTATTTTATTGCTTGCACACCTTCTCATATTTCTTCTTCTCCATCTTCTTCTTCTTCTTCCTCCTCCTCCTCCTCCTATTCTTCTTCTATGTATTGTTCTTTGTATTCTTCATCCTCTTCTTTAGCTTCTTTTTTTTTTCTCATCCTTTTCTTCTTATTCTTCTATAATGTTTTCTTCATCTTTATCATCATCATCATCATCCTCGTCTTCTTCTTCTTCTTGATTATCTTCTTATTTTTATTGATTGTCTTCTTTTTCTTCTTCTAATTTTTCTTTTTTTTTTCTTCTTCTTCTTCATATTCATTTTCTTCTTCTTCTTATTCTTCTTTGTTGTCTTCTTTTTCTTCTTCTTCTTATTCATCTTCTACTTTTCTTCTTATTTGTCTTTGTTTATTCATCATCATCTTATTCTTCTTTATCTTATCCTTAATTTTTTTTTTCTACTTCTTTTTCCTTTTTTATTCTCGTCCTCCTCCCCCTTCCACTTCTACTACTTCATCTACTTTAATTTTTATGCTTCTTATTCAACTTTTACTACTTCATTTTCTTGTATGTCTACTTTTTTTCTTTTTTTTCTTCTTCATCTTCATCAACATGTTTTTGAACTTATTCTTCTTCTTCTTCTTCTTCTTCTTCTTCTTCTTCTTTGTCTTCTTATTTTTTTAATTATTATTTTTATTCTTTTTATTTTTTTTATATTCTTCCTTTTGTTTTTATTGTTATACTTCTTGTTCTTAATCTATTCCTTCTTCCTATTCTTCATATGCTAATTTTTTTTTTTCATCTTAATCTTTTTATTATTCTTCTTCTTTTTTGTCAGCTCATTCTTCATCTTCTTCGTCATTATCTTTTCCTCCTTTATTGTTATTCTTCTTTTTCTTTTTATTCTTTTTTATTATCATCATTTTCTTCTTCTTCTCCTTCTCCTCATTTTTCTTCTTATTTGTCTTCTTTATTATCTTCTTCTTCTTCTTATTCATCTTCTTCCTCTTATTTTTCATCTTGATCTTTTTTTTCTTCTTTTATTTCATCGTCATCGTCATCGTCATCATCATCATCATCATCATCTTCTTCTTACTCTTTACCTTTTTCTTCTTATTTTTATTCTTGTTCTTGTTCTTCTTCTTGTTCAGCTTCTTCATCTTATTCTTCTTCACCCTCTTTTTCATCATCTTATTCATCTTCTTATCCTACTTCTTTATCATTGAAAACTTCTTATTCATTACTTTAATATACATCATCTTTATCTTAATCAGCTTCTTTTTCTTTTTCTATTTCTTTTGTTTCTTCTTCTTGTTGTTCTTGTTAATTTATTTCTTCTTCTTCTCCTTCTTTTTTCTTCTTTATCTTCTTTCTATCTTTCTTTTTTTTCCCTTTTTTTTCTTTTTCTTTGTATTCTTTTTATTCTACGGCTTCATCAACTTCTTCTCATAATATTCTTTTTCATCACTTTTTTATTATTTGTCATCATCTTCATCTTCTTCTTGATTTTCTTATTCATCATCATCATCATCTTTTTCTTTGTTATCTTCTTCTTCTACTGATTTTTGTATTCTTCTTCTTTATCTTATTCTTCATCATCTTCATCATTTTATTCTTTATGTTTTTCTTCTTCTTTGTGTTCTTCTTTATCTTCTTCTACTTCTTCTTCTTCTTTTTCTTCATTTGTGCCATCTTAGTCTTCTTATTTTTCCTCTTCACCATCTTCTTTTCTTCTTCTACTTCTTTTTCTTTTTTTTCTTCTTAGCCTTATCCTTCTTATTATTCTTCTTCTTAATTTTCTTCTTTTTATTATTTTTGTTCATGTTCTTTTTCTTCATATTTTTCTTCTTCATCTTTTTATTCATCATCATCTTATTCTACTTATTCACATTATTCTTCTCCTTCTACTCCTCCTTCTCCTCCTTCTTATCTTCTTCTTCTTCTTCTTCTACTTCTTATCCATTATCTTTGTCTTCTTCTTCTATTCTATATATTCATCATCATCATCTTCTTCTTCTTCTTGTTGTTTTTCTACTTTTTTTTATTCATCATTTTCTTCTTCTTCTTTTTCAACTTGTTTTTCTACTTTTTTTATTCATCCTTTTTTTCAGCCACATCATCATCATCATCATCATCATCTTCTTCTTCTTCTTCAACACCTCATTTTTCTTCTAACTCCTCATCATTTTTTCATCATCTTATTCATCATCATCATCATCATCATCATCATCATCATCATCTACTTCTTATTTTTCATCATCATCATCATCATTTTCTTCTTCTTCTTCTTCTTCATCTTCTTCTTCTCTTCTTCTTCTACTTTTTCTCTCTTTCTTCTTCTCCTGCTTCTTTTTCTTCATTTTCTTTTTCTTCTCCTTCTTTTTTTCATTATTCTCCTTCTTCTTTTTCTCTCGCTCTTCATCCTCCTCCCCCTCTTCCTCCTCCTCCTCTTTCTCCTTCTTCTCTTTCTTCTTCTTCTTAATCTTTCTTATTCTACTTTATCTTCTTCTTTTTTCTTCTTCATCTTAATCTTTCTTATTCTACTTTTTCTTCTTCTTTCTTCTTCTTCTTCTTCTATTTCTTCTATTTCTTTCTCTTCCACCACCACCACCACCTCCTACTTATTGTTCTTTTTTTTTATTCATCATCATCATCATCATCATCATCATCATCATCTTCTTCTTCTTCTTGTTTGTCTACTTTTTTTATTTATCCTTTTCTTCTTCTTTTTCTTGTTCTTCGTCTTATTTTTCTACTTTTTTTATTCTTCCTTTTTTTCATCATCATCATCATCATCATCATCTTCTTCTTCTTCATTTTCATCATCATCATCTTCTTCTTCTTTTTTTTTCTTCTTCATTTTCTTCATCATCTTTATCATCATCTTTATCATCATAATCATCATCTTCTTCTTTCTATTCTTCAACTTCTCATTTTTCTTCTAATTCTTCATCATCTTCTTCATCATCTTATTCATCATCTTATTCATCATCATCATCATCATCATCATCATCTTCTTATTCTTCATCTTCTTCTTCATCATCTTATTCTTCATCTTCTACTTCTTATTTTTTATCATCATCGTCATCATCATCTTCTTCTTCTACTTTTTTTCTCTTTCTTCTTCTCCTGCTTCTTTTTCTTCATTTTCTTCTTCTTCTCCTTCTTCTTTTTTTCATTCTTCTCCTTCTTCTTTTTTTCCTTCTTCTCCTTCTTCTTTTTCTCCTCTCTTCCTCCTCCGTATTCTCTTTTTTCTTCTTCTTATTCACTTTCTTATTCTACATTTTCTTCTTTTTATTATTCTTATTATTATTCTTCTTCTCATTCTTCTATTTCTTCTATTTCCTTCTCTTCCACAACCACCTCCTCCTACTTATTGTTCTTTTTTCTTATTCATCTCCTCCTCCTCCTCCTCCTCATTATTATTATTATTATTATTATTATTATTATTATTTTTCTTCTTCTTTCCATTCTCCTTCTTCTTTTCCTTTATCTTATTCATTTTTTTATTATTTTCATTCTTCTTATTTTTCTGCTTATTTTTATTCATCATTTTCTTCTTTGTCTTCATTATCATCTTCTTTTTCTTATTGTACATTTTTTTCATCTTTAGCTTATTTATATTCTTCTTTATTTTCTTATTCTTCTTATTCATCATAATCATCATTTCATCATAATCATCATCATCAACATCTTTTTCTTTTTCTTCTTGTTTATCTCTATCTTATTCTTCTTCTTTTTTGCCTTCTTCTTATTCTTTGTCATCATCATCTTCTTCATCTTCATATGAAACTTATTCTCCTTTTTCTTATTCATCATCTTTTTTATCTTCTTCTTCTGTTACTACTTCTACTTCATCATCAACATCATCATCTTTTTCTTTATCTTATTTTTCTTTTTATTTTTCATCTTCATCTTTGTTTATCAAATTTTTTTCTTTTTATTATGAAACCCTCACTTTTGGCATAGGAAAACCTTGTTGCAAACATTGTCTTTCAAAAAATAAGAGAGGATTAAATTAAGAGAAATTATAAAAAATAATAGAAAACTTGAAAGGATAGGGGGTTGGGGGTTTAGTAAACAATCAAAAATTTAATTTTTAAAGGGAGCCTCTCCATGCTCTCTTCCCTAATTATCCAACTTGTAAACTTTTTCATTTGCCTCCCTATATATGTGAGGGGATGACTTGAAGTTCAATCATAAGACTTTTTATTCCCTTAATTCCCATACTCAACTTTCAAAGTGGTTGTGCATTAGTAATGAGGTGATAAAAAGATATAGAATCCATTTGGGCTTTAATGACTTTTGTTCCTCTTTGCTTGCATATTTGTAACCGCCTCTATAATGCTTGGATCTTCGCATAAAGGGTTGAGGTTACATTTAAATTTGTGGAAAATCCAAATTTAACTTTTTGCCCGAAATAATTAATTAAAAAGTATTTCCATTCCTTATCTAATATGGAAATGTCATGCAATTCAGAAATTTCAGAAAGTCTTTGTTATGTTGTTTAGTATGCCATGTACTTCCAATATCCCTCCTTTATGCATGCCTTTGTTCATTGTCTTCCATAATTCCAATATGATTACCAATGGTAGCATATTAACCATTTTTCTTTTGGATTAACCTTGCTTGTAAAATACTAAATTAAAAGCCTTACTAAGAGTTGATATCCGAGTGATATTAATTGAACGAGTTTTTCAAATTTGCTCCAATTAATGTGGCAACTCTTCCAAAATAAAAAAGATAATAAAGGCTTTCCACATTATAGTGGCAACATGAGCATCTTGATACTAAAGATATGCATTTTTTTTATATGGCTTTCCAAATGGAGTGCCTTCTTTAACACTTTCAACTTATGAAAAGTGATATTTGTGTAGATGGAATTACTCCAAATTTTTCTGAATATTGTATTCTTGCCTTTGCTCTTTCTTACTTCATTCTTCACAGATTTAAGATTGAACTTTACATGCGGCAATGAGTTCCAAATCCATTCCTTTTCAATTTGGGTGGTGTGTTCCTTCATAAATTATTTTTGTTTGAGTATTCTCCTCCATGTGCTAGACTCATTGGATGCTATCCTAGCTTCATCTATATTAGTGTTTGAAAAATATTTTTTGTGCATAAAATTTGCCCGTAGGCTTCCTTTATTCTTGATTTTCTATCATATTTTACTCGAACATGCTTTAGAAACCATTGTTAACCTTGCTACTCCCAAGCCTCTTTCTTTCCTAGGATAACATAAGTCATTCCATTTTTTCTAATGTAACTTCTTCTTCTTCCCATGCGTGCCTCAAATGGAAGTTAGCATAGTCACTTTCCAACCCCTTAATGATCTCTTTTGGAGGGTCCATAACTAAAAATACATGCAAAGAAATATTTTGTAGCATATTAATGATTAGGCTAAGTCTTCTCACCATATTAAGTATTTCGCCTTACCACCCAGCTACCTTAAGATCAAGCTTCCTTATCATTAGTTTAAAGTAATAAGCTTTTCTTCTTCTATTATATATTGGACATCCTAGGTAGATCATTATGTCTTTTCTCTCTTGGTAGCCTATTGCTTACTTGACTCTTCTTCTTTTCTTTTTAGGTGCTTTGGAGACATTAAGAAATGACTCTTCTTCTTAATTTGTTGGCCCACTTGAAGCTCATATTCTTAAAAGAATCTTGTAAATTTGATAAGTGAGGGCTTGCTACCATTAGTTAAGATAATGATATCATCCTCAAATGCAAGATGAGAGTTTGGGGGTGCCCCCTGGATATGCATATTGCTTATTCATTCCTCTTCCATTTATTTGGCAAGATTCCTAGAAATATCTCCACAAAAATAATAAAGAGTGAGGGGGAAAGGGGATCACCTTATTGAACACCCTTTGTGGACTTGAAGAATGCATGTGAATTCCCATTAACAATCATCAAAAACTAATTGTAGACATGCATCTAGATATCATATCTATCCATTCTTTTGCAAATCCAAATATCCTCATCACATAGAAAAGAATGTTTCAAGAGACATTGTCAAAGGCTTTGGCAATGTCCAATTTAAGCAAGACATTGTGGCATCTTCTCTTCTTCTGGATATAATGTAACATCTATTGCACAAGTGAGATGTTCTAAATAATGTTTCTCCCTTTGAAATATGCAGCTTATTTTGGTGAGATGATAAAAGAAAGTGCATTCTCTAATCTTTTAGCATGTAGCTTGTCGATGATTTTATAGGTAACATTACAAAGGCTAATTGGTCTATACTCATCACTTCTTTGGAGATTGTATTTCTTTGGAATCAAGGAAATGAGCATGCTTGTCCATGATTTGGGAAATTCAACCCCACAAAAAAAATTAATTTACCACTTGGAAAAAGTCCTCCTTAATGATATCCCAACATTTTTGGAAGAAAGAGGCTATTATTCAATCCGGCCCTCCTTCGCTTGCTCCTTCCATGCAGAAAATGGTTTCACGCACTTCTTCCTCCTTGGCCATTTAGCTTAGCATCTTGTTTTGATCTTCATTGATTATCCATGAGATTTGTTCTAGCATATGATTTGGGCTTGTTGGGGAGGCACATGTAAAGTACTTCTGGAAATTTTCCAGCAAAATACTACTTACTTCCTCTTATTTGTACTTCCATTCTCCCTTCTCATCATTAACCCCATGGATTTTCCTTTTGCCTCTTTGTATTTGGATCATTTTATGGTAGAACTTTGTGTTGTGATCTCGTTTTAATCATTTTATTCTTGCTTTTTGATTGATAAACTCCTCCATTTTTAGCCTTAACTTGAGTATTACTTGGGCTTTGTATAGTTCTACAAGATTCTCCTTGTATTTTGGAAGAGTTGGCCTTTATTATCTCTTCTATTTTGGAAGAGTTGCCACATTAATTGGAGCAAATTTGAAAAACTCGTTCAATTAATATCACTCGGATATCAACTCTTAGTAAGGCTTTTAATTTAGTATTTTACAAGCAAGGTTAATCCAAAAGAAAGATGGTTAATATGCTACCATTGGTAATCATATTGGAATTATGGAAGACAATGAACAAAGGCATGCAAAAAGGAGGGATATTGGAAGTACATAGCATACTAAACAACATAACAAAGACTTTCTGAAATTTCTGAATTGCATGACATTTCCATATTAGATAAGGAATGGAAATACTTTCTAATTAATTATTTCGGGCAAAAAGTGACAATAATGAAGAGAAAGCAACAAAAAACCATAAAATGGGAGCTTAGTTTATCATATATGTTCTCAAACTTTATTTTATTACACTTTTTTAGCTTAGTTTTTAGCCTCTTGATTTTATTTGAGACTATTTGGAAAGTTTTCCCTTTTTCTTCCTCTTTCTATGAGCTTTATGCGACTTGATAGAATTCTTAATGTAATATCCACATGTTTTGTAAGACAAAGTTGGATTCAATGTTGGGTTGATTGATGGAGATGAGTAGTGGATTATGGTCGGAGCAAGATCTATTTAAGTGGGTGAAGGTTGTGGGGTTAAAAACGTCCAACCATTCGATATTATCAAGAATTCTATCAAACCTTACCCATTTCTTTTTCCTCTTCCCATTGTTGAACTATGTAAAATTTGGTCATATATATCCTATGTCAAGGAGCCTACATGTGCCAATAGCTTCATTAAATTGTTGGGGTGTTATCTTTTGTAAGCCTTTACCTCATTTTCTTTCTGCTTAGTTTGAAACTACATTGAAATCATCTTCTATGAGCCATGCTTTACCTTCTCTTGCTATTTCCTCCATTTCTATCAAAATCTTCCTTCTTTCCTCTTTATTGTTTCTTGCATGAACAAAAAAACCCACCACATCTTCATAGTCTTTATTTCGTATATTTAAGCTTACCATTTAGCATGAATTTTTGCTTATAGATGTTTTTATCTCTTATTTCCATAGGACCCAAATAATTCCAGCTTCATTGAAAAATTCTTCTACATACTTGAGCTTCCCTTTGAATATTGGTAGTTGAACCTTATCCACCATGGGTTCCAATATCCAATATAGCTAGGATTTTATGTTTTTATATCTTTACTAACTTTTTCAACCTCCTCATCATTGGGACATTTGAAATACCCCTAATATTCTAAATGAGTGTGTTAATTATTTGGATATTTTTAAGCTAGCTCTCGTCATACATCCTTGCCCAAGTATTTATATATTTTTTTAACATTTTCTCTTGTCATACATCCTTGACTAAGTATGTATGTCTTTTCCCAAGTATGTATAGTTCATTCTTCAGGAGCCAAGGAAGGATGATGATCTATGCAAGGTCATGACAAGAAAACAACTATCTCAACAAATAAGTCTTTTAGAGAAGAATTGCAATATGGAATATGGTCATGACATAATAACTTGGTCATGATATCAGAAATTGGTCGTGATAACAAAACTTGATTATGACAGCAAAACTTGGTCGTGACAATAAAACTTGGTCATGACCATAGACTTGGTCAAGATATCAGAACTTGGTTTTGACATCAAAACTTGGTCGTGTTAGTAGACTTGGTCGTGATATCAAAACTTGATCATAATATTAGAACTTAACCATAAAAGTAGAATTGGTCATGACAGCAGAATTTGGTCGTGATAGTAAAATTAGTCATGATAGTAGAACTTGATTATGATATTAGTATTTTTTTCATGATAGAGAAATGAGGGGAAAAAAGAGATTTAGAGTTCATGAAAAAGAATTTAAGGTAGAGCCAATCATTTTGGATTTTACAAAAATAACACTCGAAACTAAGGCAATCATAAACCATATAAAAGCATACTATTCTTTATGAAATAAAGTCAAGAGGAGTTCGGGAGGCAACCAAGCGACTGGTAGCTGATGGCTCTTCTTGATATTTTTTTCTTCTTTTTTGCGTATATCAAGAGAAGATTATCTTTGATTTGAGTTGTTTGATTATGATCTGAAACTTCACTTGGCATAAGCATGAATCTGAACAATTATTATTTAAATTTATCATATACCAATTGTATTATTTTTAAAATAGGAATAAATTGCATGAAATTTAATGATTTAGCCAATTGCAATCATCTTGTTCTTCATTATATATAGTCTAGTGGTGATTACAATTCAATAATATCTAAGTGAAATCTTCATTTAATTGATTAAGCTGCTGAACACATTCTTTTTTGGAGGAAGTAGTGAGAAATCCTTGGAAGCAAAAGGTTAAATCTAATGGACTGGTGTGCACTTCAATGACATGTTCCATATGTTAATACCAAATGCCTATAATTCATTATATCCAAACTCTTATTTCTGGGAGGCTCTCTGAGTGACACAGAGAATATAAAATCCTGAGGATCAATAAATAATCAATTAATGGAAAATGTGTTGCTAATAGGAGTGAAAGAAAATTCTACCAGTTTATATATAAAAGTCCCATTTTACTCAGAGATGAGAAGGTGAAGTGATTTTCTAGATAAATCACCATATATATCACTTGAATCTTTCAAGTGATCGATATCCTTGTGTTGGCTTAGATCCAATCAAGAGAAGAGTAAACTCTCTAAGATTCAAAGGATGGGGCACCAATCATTTGCAGAGACTTGCAATACCCATGTCTTGGGAAGCAATAGACTTGCAATCATCAAAATGGGTAAGAAGTATTGAGAAAGAAAAGTAATCAATGCTCATAAGACAGCTCAAACTTCTAGTAATCACTTAAATATTAGATTTTAGGAAAGCAATGTAATTTAAGTGGTAAAAAGTGTAGCTATAGAGTGAGATCCAAGGCTATACGACAATGGTGCTTGATAGATTTCAACTTTTCTCTAGGAATAAGCCATGATAGATAAGTCTACAGGAATTGGCAATACTACAATACTTTGAGTCACTATCAGCTTCGGCAAGAGAATTGATCTAGTCCAATTTCTTTTTATGGATTTCATTTGAACTTTTATTTAGAGTTAGTTCTTTAATTTTTTTCATATTTTACTTAGTATATTAAAATATCATTTTTTTATGGTTCAAATAATATGAATTTTTAATAGTTTGAGTAGTTGACAATACAATTCTTATCAATCTCTATGAGAATGATATCAAGATTTATATATCCAATTTTTATAATTTGTATGACCTATGCACTTGTAGTGTCATAGACTAAATCTAATTATGATCTCTATGAGGCAGTGTCAAAAAAGAGTGATTTAGTCTATACAAAAAAATATTAAGTTTTATAGCACCATTTCTAGGGATTGAAGAAAATGATTAAGTCAATATTCAGATGAAAGGGAGACACTAGTCTGGACATGCTTTTTTAAACAAAAAAAATGAAAATGATAAAAATATGAATTAATAGCAGTGTCTTAAAAAGACACTAAACTTTTTTAGCTTAATGGACACATCCATGTAGAATTTATTTTGATACCACTGATCCTCTTTGATCTAAGTGTGTTTAAATTTTAGAAAGTAATTCATGCAAAAGAAGTAAGAATTAGGAATGTTTCCTCTAGATAATAAGATTTAAAGAATACTGCTAAGCCAAAGGAATGTCCAAATTATAGAAACAACTGAAATGAAAGATTAAAGAATGGCTCCAATAGTAGACCAAGAACACGCATCAAGACCTCCAAGGCATGACACCATGAAGGATTTCTAGAGACTAGTCATACATGACTTCATATTCAACAATGAGATAGCCAGTGATAGAGGCAAACAATTTTGAGCTTAAACTAGCTTTGATTATGATGATCTAATAGAATTAGTTTATATGCCATCCATTAAAAGATCATAATAAACATCTAGGTAGATTCTTGAGAATGGACCACACTATAAAGTTGAATGGTATTAGGTTAGAAGTAAACAAGCCGTAGCTATTCTCAATTTTTCTGAGGGATATAGAAGCCACATAGTTTGGCTCTATTAACACTTGGGAAGAGCTGATAGAAGCACATATGGGTAGATTACTTTCTTCATCTCTTACATCTGAAAGAAGATGAGAGATCATAACCTTCATACAAGGGGATGAAAAAAACCTATATACTATTTGGGAAAGATATAAGAGGTTGCTGAAGAGGTGTCTAATGTATGAAATAGATCTAAAAACTAAGATGGATATATTTTACCACTCGATGAATTATGTCTCTAAGGGGATAATCAATGTAGCATGTTGTTGAGCTTTTAAGGAAGCAAGACAGCTAATTAAAGGCCTTGCTAGATGCAACATGAGGGCTCCATCTGAAACAATTGGGAATAATAGTAGAGCAAGAGGGAATGGAATGATAGAGATAAATAGAATGACTACTATTGAAGCCAATCTTGATGTACTTATGAATATACTAGACAAATAAGAGAGAAGAATACATTTTTCTCATGAAATTGAAGCAGTGGAAAGAGATGGGAATATAAGTAGTGTTGGAAAATAGGAAGAAGGCCCATATGCAGCTGATGAGACAAACTATCTGATTGAACAAAAAAATTATTATTTCTAGACCAACTCCGATCTACCAACACATTACCTACCAACATTGAGGAACCATGAGAATTTTTTATTATGGTAGAGGAAGACAATAAGGTCCTAGGTATGAAAAACTTTACATGTAGGTTTATGCTCCACCAAGGTTCCAGCAGTAGTAGTAGCAAGAAGGATATAATAGGATTAATCAACATGGCCAAAGGGAGACCCAACCATTTGAAGAACAAATACAATAGTATATGGGGGACAATAAAAGGATGCTAAGCCTCCATGAACACAAATTGATTGAATTACAAGATATTAATTCTAGCATACAAATATTTCAGGCAAATACAAGTACTTCCCTCAAAAATCTCAAGACTCAAGTAAGGCACCTAGCCCCAAATTTGCAAGGTCAGAAGGAAGATTCTTCTTTAAGTGGCACCAAAAAAATTTGAGAGATTGCATGGCTATGCAGCTCATAAGTGGGAATAAAATGGAGAATAAAAAGTTAGAAGGAAGTGGAAATAAGAATTATAGTTTAGAGAATACTACAGTAGAAGCTGAAAAATCAATGTAGCAACAATAGAAGGATGAGGAAGGAACCACGAAGCTAAAGAAAAAAACTCAAATAACCAAGAATGAAGTTCTCTTCCCACAAAGACTAAAAAAAAGCTAAAGTAGAGAAGAAATTATTCAAAATTTTGTAGTTCTTCAATAAAGTGGAAATCAGCCTACCTTTTCCAGAGGCATAACTCATATGCTACTCTACGCCAAGTTTTTGAAGGACATCCTAATTAAAGAGAGAGTTTGCTAAAGATGGAGTTGTGAACATGACTGCTACATGTAGTGTAGTCATCCATAGAAGACTACCAAAGAAAATGAAAGATATAAAAGGTTTCACCATTTCATGTACAATTGGAAAAATTGAATTCAAGAAAGGTCTATGTGACTTAGGTACTAGCATTACTTTGATGTCTTTGTCTATGGTTACAGGTTAAGTTTGGGGGAGCTATCTTTTACTTCAATCACTCTACAAATTACAGACCGAACAATAGCTAAACTTAAAGGAGTCTTATAAGATGTGCTTATCAAAATGGAAAAGTTTATTTTCTCATTGAATTTTAGTATACTGAACATGGAGGAAGACTCACAAGCGACACTATTGCTGAGGAGACCATTCTTTATAACTGGAGCTTCTATGATAGATGTGTAAAAAGGAGTGCTTACTCTCAAAGTTGGAAATGAGGTAGTTCATTTCAATCTTGACAAGAGCCTTGATCAAATAGATATTTATATTCATGTTGATTTATTAATAGAAAGTATTTGCCCCATCATTTATGATCAGTACAGGAAGGCTACATTAAAGGAATTACAAAACCATATGAAGTAAGCTTTTCTAGAAGCAGAGAAAGCTAAACTCGTGATTATTTTTGCCACACTAATAGATATTGAAAAACAAAAATGCTGAAGGTTCAAAGAGAAAATAAAGAAAGAAGCTATTGCTTAGTTTATAGAAGACTCAAAGGTTATCACTCCATCAATTTTTATGCAAAGACATCAATAGAGCATTAAAAAAGCCTGAACCCTAAAATGAAGGAAGTTATCAGAAAGGAAGTTGTGAAGTTCTTTAATGTTGAATTTATATATGTAATATTAGACAGCCCTTGGGTGAGCCCAATTCATGTGGTTACTAAAAAGCATATATTCACTATGATCAGAAATAAAAAAGAAGGGGTTAATTTCTACAAGAACCATAATTTGATGGAGGTTGTGCCTAGATTATAAAAAATTAAACACTACAACTAGGAAAGATCATTTTCCATCGTCCTTCAATGATCAGATATTCGACAAGCTTGTAGGACACCCTCATGTCTATTTTTTTGATGGATATTTTGGATATAACTAGATTGTCACTACACCTGAGGACCAAGAGAAAACTACATTTACATACCCTTATGGTACCTTTGCATTTAGAATGATGTTATTTAGGTTATACAATGCTCCTATTACCTTTCAAAGATACATGATGTTAATATTCTTAAATTTGATGGAGGTTATGGAAATATTCATGGATGACTTCACAATGTATGGATTTAGTTTTAATAATTGCCTTTATAATTTGGAAATAATACTTCAAAGATGTAAGGATAAGAATTTAACATTGAATTAGGAGAAATATCATTTTATGGTGACAGAAGGCATTGTCCTAGGGCACAAATTTTCACAACTAGCATAGAAGTGGACCAAATAAAGGTTTCAATAATCATGACTCTCTTACCTCCCACAATAGTCAAGGAAATTAGGAGTTTCCTAGGGTATGATAGATTTTATAGAAGATTTTTAAGGGGCTTCTCAATAATATCAAGACTAATATATAGATTGTTGGAGATAGACAAAAGGTTTAATTTTGACGAGTCTTGCAAAATAGCATTTGAAGATATCAGAACCAATCTAGTGGAAGCTCCAATTATGACCACACCAGACTAGAATGACATATTTGAAATTATGTGTGAAGCTAGTGATGTTTCAAAGGGAGTCGTACTAGGACAAAGAAAACATAAGATATTCATAGCCATCTACTATGCCATCATACTCTTCAATGAAGATGCTGGCCATTGTATTTCCATGTGACATATTTTGACATTATATTATAGGCACAGATGTTATCATCTATACTGATAATGCTGCAATTAATACTTAATGGTAAAAAAGTAAGCTAAGCCAAGATTGATCAAATGGGTGCTTTTACTACAAGAATTAGATTTTGAAATTAAGGATAAAAAGATTATGACAAAGTGATTGCTGATTACTAGTCAAGAATGAAACCAATTACTGGGAATGAAAAAAAATCTAAAATCATTGAGAGTTTTCTAGATGAGTAGTTATTTCATTTATCATTATAGAAACCTTGGTACCATGATATAGTGAATTACCTAGCTTGTGGAGTTCTACCATGAGAATTTAGCTACCAGCAAAAAAAACTATGAATTTATAGTAGATACTACATGTGGGAGATCCACTATTATTTAAAAGAGAAGTTTATATGACTATCAGAAGGTGTGTACCATAAAAGAATAATGCAACATATTGAAAGAATATCATGCATCACCATATAGAGAACTTTTAAGGGGACAAAACAACTCATAAAATTCTTCAATCAAGTTTCTACTAGCCTACTATCTTTAAAAATTATTTTGAATGGGTCAAGTGGTTTGATCAAGGGAAAAGAATAGAAAATGTAATTAAGATAAATGAATTACCACTACAAGTTATATTGGTAGTAAAAATTTATGATGTATGTAGGATAGATTTTATGGGATCTTTCTCACCTTCCTATAAAAATGTATACATCCTGCTAGCTATATATTATATATCAAAGTGGGTGAAAGAAGCTGCTATTCCAAGGAATGATGCTAATATAGTGATAGGATTCATGTCAAGTAATATTTTGAATAGATTTGGGATACCTAGAACTTTCATAAGTGATGGAGGAAATCATTTTTGCGAATAAAATTTTTGAAAAACTGATGAGCAGATCCAAGATTAAACATACATTAAGTTTGACATATAATCCTCATACTAATGGTCAAACTAAAATTTCTAATAGGGAGATCAAAAGGATTCTAAAAAAATAGTGAGTTTGAGTAAAAAGAAATGGTTTTTAAGGTTGGATGATCCTCTATGAAATATAGAACTACATATAAAGCTCCCATTGGAATGTCCCATATTGAATTGTCTTTGGAAAACTTTGTCACCTCTCTCTAGAATTGAATATTAAATAATGTGAATCATCAAACAATTGAATCTTGACTTCAAAGCTAATAAATAAAAAAGATTACTCCATATTAATGAGCTTGAAGAGTAGAGAAATGAAGCATATGAGAGTGCTAGAATCTATACGGATAAAACAAAGAAATGAGATGATCAAAGGATTTTGAGGAGAGAATTCAAGGCAGGAGATCAAACTCCAAACAAAAACTATTTCTAGGAAATTTGAAGTCAAAATGGATTAGTCCACATATAGTAGTAACAAGTACAACCTTTGGGAAAATTACGAGAAGTCTTAGCATTTAAAATGGGATCTACGAGACTACCTCAGCCAAACAGAAGATATATATCCACGAAAAACCTAAGTAGCACCAAAATACTTACTTAGTCTTAGCTGCCCATTCCGCCACTATCAAAGCTAACAAATGATCCCACAAGCCAAATTCAAAGGCAAAATCTTGTAATCTACTCGAAAAAAGATTCCAACGACAGATATTCATCATTGATAAAGAAGATTGCTGAAAAACACTTCACGGTAAGATATCTTCAGAACTGATTGAGGTCATGCCTAAAATACTTCATGAAAAATCTTATTCTTCTGATATTAATGGGAAATTTGTTATTAATGTCAATACTGATAAGTCTTTGAGTGACTTAAATGATGCTTCAAATGAAAACATAAATAAACACCGAAGAATTCCCCCTCCGAATGTGAATGGAGGCGAAAATCAACATGCTATTGATTCAAAGAATCAAGGCATGGCTGCAAATTCTTCTCCTACTTCTATGAACACACTCATGTCCCCCTAAAGTGATGATAATTCTAGAAAAAAGAATAGTTTGATTGGAAATACTGGGTTTTTAAATGAAATAAATAACCTACATGGAACCTCAGCAGGATACAATTCACACAATTCTAGTAGTTCCAACTCATAGTCTACTTATAATATTGGGTATTTAGAGGACTCACGACCTAATACCTCACTGGAAGATAGCTATGGTAGAATTTCCATGGAGGGTTTCAACAAAAAAGAGGATAGGGTTTCTGGACACTTGAATGGATGTAATATTACTTCTGCGAACATGAACAATGATTTTGATTTTGAGAAAATGAACACAATGCCTAACTTTAATCTAGATAGAGGTAGACATATTGATCTAAATGGAAAAAGCAAGGATATTAGTAATACATATCCTTCCAAGAAATAGAATGAAAAAGGTAATGAAAAAGGCCCTAACCCTAAAATCCTATGGAAAAAATAGAGCTTCTTGAAGTAGTTTATTTGCCGGTAACAGATTCATTGCCAATTCAACTAAGCTATCCTACCTTTCCCCTAAGCTCCCTGGAAATGCCTACTTCGAGGAACAAGATTTATTCCTTGGAATTGAGCACTGGAAACACTGTCTGGTAGGATACTCTGTCACCCAAAACCTTGGATACGTCCTGTTGAGGAGGTTTATGGAAGAATAATGGAAGATAATTCCAAAAGTTATTCAGCACCCTAGCGGCTAGATTGGTTTCAAATTCAGAAGTATGGAAGAAATGGATGAAATTCTTAAATCCGGCTCATTTCTAGTTTATGACCACCACTTGGATGTGAAACCACTCCTAGCAGGGTTTCACTATGGATTAAAAGAAATGGCCAAGGTTTTAATATGAGTTAAATTGCCTAATTTCCCAATTCACCTTTGGAACCCAATTGGTTTAAGCAATGCGGCAAGTTATATTGGGCAACCCCTACACACAAATAAGCTAACATCAAATATTTTCAAAATTGCATTCGCTAGAGTGCTTGTTGAAATTGACTTGAATGAAACTTTATTTATGAAATTATTTTAAACGTTTTGGACTGGTCAAAGATCTGTCAACCGGTCTTATATGAAAATATGCTCCTATACTATAAATCTTGTTCTATTTTTGAGCATATTTCAAGCTCTTGCTGGAATAAGGCAAAGAAACTAGAAAAGGTAGATCCAGCAAGTCAAGCCCCCTTCACCCCCATCTATCCAAAAAAAGAAAAAATCACTACCTCCCCCATGGAGGAAGGCCAATACTCAATACTTGCATGAAACCCCATCAAAAAAGGATTGCCCCTCTATCCAGCATGAACCAGGGGATGAAACCAATCAAAAAGTTGATGACGAAGCCTTCACAATGGTAAGAACAAAGAAGAAAAAAAAGACTCAACCAATACAAGGGATGGTCCCTCTCTAAATCTCTGAAATAAAGGAAAGATTAAAGAAAAATGACCAAGGGCTCTGCCCCAAATGGTCCAGCATAGAATGTCTTCAGGGGTCCTCAACGCCTTAAAAAGTGAGGCTATGTTGTGTGATTTATGTTGATGGTTGTTTGTGTTTTGGAGTTTTGGAGAGTGGCATAGGGGGAGAACATTTAGTCTCTCCCATACATTTTTAAGGGTTTTTTGGGGAGAGGTGAGGGCACCTCTATAGGTGTATTTCTATGTAGCATGGATTTTTTTTTTTTGCATTGAACCCAATGGAAAAATATACTAGCCCCTCACTGCCTGAATTTTAAAATGATTGTCGGGAAATAGACCATGAATATGTATATGGACTACCTTCAAAGTCCTAAGAAAAGCCTATTTGTGGTAGTACACAAAGGGCTAAATGTAAGAGGCAAAAATATAAGAGGCAAAATGTAAGAAGGACAAAATATTTTATAGCCACCAAGGCAAAAATGTTATATGCCAACATGCCAGGAAGAAATGTATACTTAATGTCCTATGCATACTGCCAACAGGTGAGACTAGGTTTTGGGTCTTTTGGGCAAACTAACTTATTTTGGTTGACTGTATGCTATAAAAATAAAATTTCAAAACATTTCCTTGGGGCTGCAATCTTGTATATGAAATCATGGGCTTATCTTGATGATTATGATTTAAAGAACGAATGGGAGAGGCATTCCCTATACTCCACCCAATGGAATGTAGTGATGCCTCCGCTGAGGCCCATGTTCCTCCTGGCTGATCTCATGTTGGCAACAATGCCACATGTAACTATCAAATCTTTGGCATGGTTCTATCTAAAAAAATATATAAGGTCTTCTTCATACAATAAATTTTCAAAAAGAATGGTAATTTTTAAAACAATGCAAGATTACATGGGGACTCTCTTGGGATTTCCTGCACATTGACACTGTGAGCTTGTGGCTTTCTGGTTTGTAAGGGTGGATTTAAGAGCTGTAATATTATGTAATGGGGTAAAGAGTGAAGGGCTTTTTTTCTGTAAGTATGGGGCTCACTGTTTAAAGATTAGTTCTCACGATGTAATGAAGAAGAGGGATACATCTCAATGGATGTATATGTTTAACGAGATTGTAACAATATGTAATGGTGTGGAGAGTGAGGGGCTTTGTAATCTTCCAACACAGTTAGGCACCAACATGATATCCCATGCATATCATAAAAATCTAAATCAATTATTGCATATACTGGAATTCTTAAAATTAAAGCGATGTGTGCAATCAATGGTGTATGAATGCATGATGGGCTCTCTTTTACACTGACATTGGGAATTTGGGATAAGGGTGGTTTTATTGGGTTTTTCTTGGATTTCTGATGTAAGGGTGGTTGTAAGGGCATCTTATTTTGTCTATTACTCTGTAAAGATGGAAACTGGTGTTTTATGGCTAATGTCTGCTATTGATATACATCTGATGTACATGGGATTTGAATCTAAGAGGGAAGACATTGTAAGGGTATTCCCACTCCAGCATTGGGCACTTTTGGGGTGGTTATTGTGTGCTACGAGACACATTTCTTCATATATAAAAGCTTACCAATGGAGAGACTGTATATGCAGAGTAGTAAAAGTCTGGAAAACCTTACTTCATGAAAATCACCTACTGGAACTTAATGGGCTTCAACCACCCCTTCAAACACAAAGAAGTACTTTAGGCTTTTTCATGCCCACTCGATTGATATCTTCACTATTGTAGAAGCCAAGCTTAGCCATGAAAAATTAGCCTGGCTAATGAAAACAAAGTTTAAAAGACTAAATGCATTGGATAACTTTTTTTGCCATAACAACGGGAGAATTCTTTTCTTATGGGACAGCCAGACCACAAACATAAATACTTTTACTTGCATCTCTCAACATATCTATCTTCAAGTAACGAACAAAGAGATAAGATTATCTTTCAAATTATCCATTATTTATGGACTTCACTCAGTTGTTAGCATAAAAAGCCTCTGGTAGCTTGACTGAATGGGGAATGGCTGAAACTTTCCCTTGGACCCTCATAGGAGATCTCAAATCTCCCCTATCTGGATTAGACAGAGTCAAAGGCAGAATAGTCACCAATTATGAGTGTCAGGATGCTCTCAAATGTGTCTCATGCCTAAACATGGAGAATCTTTCCTCTTCTAGAAGCTTCTTCACTTGGACAAATAGTAGATTTCAAGTAAACTCGATAGAGTAATGACTAATAGGGAATGGGAAAATCTTCAGTTAGATAGCCATGCAATATTTCTGTATCCAAGAGTCTTCTCTGATCACTACCTTATCCTCATGTATACTGAAAGTGCAGACAAAGAGAGATTGATCTCATTTAAATTCTACAACATGTGTCTCCCTCACAAAGAATTCACTCCTCTATTACTCAGTATATGAGAAAATAAAATTGATGGTTCTATGATGTTTCAAATAGCTAAAAAATTGAAGTTGAAAGCTCCCCTTAAAAAACTAAATGATAAGCATTTTGGACATATCAATACAAGGGTATCCCTCACCAAAAAACCCTAAATTCTCTTCAAACCAAAATGCTAAAGTGCCCTAATTCAACCTTGAAAGGGGAGGAAATAGAGCTTAAAAGTAATTTGAGAAGACAAAAGAATGTGAACTTTCCTTCCTTAGACAAAAGGCTAAGGTAAAATACCCGAAAAAAAGTGACAAATGCACCAAATTCTTCCGCGCCTTAACTAGTTCTAAGGTGAAGAAAAGAAAAATAATGACTATTGTCAAAGACGATGGGGATTACACATCTAAGGATGATTGTAGAGATGTTCATCTCATACTATGAGGGGTTGTTGGGGTTACCAAATACTAGAATCGAGATAGAAGAACACACAATAGCTAATGGGTTGAAACTTAAAGATGAAGACCACAACCTACTCTCTTTATTCTTCTCATCAGAAGAAATAAAAAATGCCATCTTTTTCATGGGAGACTCGAAATCATCAGGCTAGATAGTTTCACAGTAGAATTTTACAAAGCATTGTGGAATTATATTGGAGATGATGTGATTAATGTGGTAAAGAACTTCTTCCATTCTGAAAGAATGCAAAGTCAAATCAATCATGGCTACATTGCTTTAATTCCTAAATCCCCACACATAACCATAGTTAAGGATTACAGGCCAATATCATGCTGTAACGTAGTCTAAAAAATCATTGCCAAAGCTTATTGTTTCTCAGTTGAAATCAGTAATGGATGGCATATTTAATCCCACGCAAGGGGCTTATGTTGAGGAGTGGCTAATATCAAACAACTTTATTCTAGCTCAAAGCTTGATTAGAAGATATGTGAAGAAAACAATCTCCCCACGATGTTTTTTCAAAATTGATATTCCGAAGGAATTTGACACCATGGAATGGAACTTCCTAACCGAAGTTCTTATTGGTCTAATTTCCCTAAACAATTCATAGAGATCATCTATGAATGCGTCATCACTACTACCTATTCGGTGGCGATAAATGCTAAGCTCCATGGTTTTTTCAAAGGTAGGAGAGGCCTTAGGCAAGGAGATCTCATCTCCCCCTAGATCTTTGTCATTTACATGGAGTACCTCTCAAGATAGTTATTAATAGCCACATCTCAAGACTAATTCTCATTCCATCCAGGATGTGTCCCTTTCAAATTTTTTTACTTGATGTATGTAATTGATCTTATCATCTTTTCTAGAGGAGACACAACTTCTACCATCTTAATTTTGAACTCACTCAAAGCTTTCACTAATGTGTCTGGATTAATTGTGAACTCATCCAAATTGAATATCTTATTTGGAGAAGTAAGCTAGGAAATTAAAAAAGGAATTATTGAAAACTCTGGATTTAAAGAAGGCATCCTACCATTTGTCTTTCTTGACATTCCTTTCTCCTCCAGCCAATTAATCTCTTCTCAATTCTCTATTCTACATGTAAAAATTATTTCATCTATTCATTAATGGGCTGGGAAAATTCTTTCCATTGCTGGTAGACTAGAACTTCTACGCACATTCATCTAAGGAATTGAAAGATACTAGTTTTTGGTTTTCCTCATTCCTAATTATGATATTAATTCAATTGAAGGAGCTTGTAAAAGATTTCTATGGGGTGGCCCAACCCTTGGCAGATATAGACCCAAGGTCTTTTGGGATAATGTGTGTTTGCCCACCCACCTAGGAGGCTTTGGTATTTTTAACATCTCTATATGGAACAAGACGTTCTTCATCTAAAACTCTCTAGTGGATAAATAAAAAGGAGGACTCGCTTTAAGTGGGTCCACCACTTCTATCTCAACTCCCAAAATATTTGGGAGTACCAGTTATCAAAAGAAGACAATCATTTATAGAAATCCTTAATCTCCATTAGGGATATCTTACTCTCCAAGGCAGTCTTAAAAGAATAAGCTAAATAATTATTGAATATGTAGAGTGAAAATGGCAGAATTATCTCCAGTGCCTAACTTTTTTTAACCGAATTTGATTCAAAAAAAGATAAATCTTGGACCAAAGCTATCTGGATGAAGAATCATGTGCCCAAACATGCTATTAACTTATGAATCGCCAAGCATAAGAGACTTAGGACAAAAGACAAAGTTTTTCAACTCCAATCAATACTAATTATGAATACAACAGTTATGCAAAATCTTATAGCCACATTTTTTTTGAATGTTAGTTTTCTAGGTACATAATGGAAAAGTTAAAAGCTTGGATAGATTTTAAAAAAGATTCAAGCTCGATCTCCTTGGCTTTCAAAGTCATCAAGAAGCTATGTTCGGTCAAAAAACAAAGAACAACCTTCAGTAAGCCTCATTTAATAGCTATAGTGTACCACATCTGGCATGAAAGAAATAGAAGATTATTCGAAGGGAAAGCCCAAAATGTAGAATTTTTAGTTAGGAAGATTAAAACTAAAATTTACATTATTTTCCATAAAGAATATAATAGTTTGAAACTTTCTTAGGCTGTACAGAATTTTTTATAATGAATTTTATTATTTATCAAAAAAAAGTACAACCTTTGGGATAGTAACAATGAAAACTAGTGTTGGAGAAGAGTTTAAGATGAATGGTCATATGCTTAAGAACTGGCTTAGCAAAAACAAAGTTCAAACGAGATAAAATTTTTATAGGGGAAACTATTGTGTAGGTTAGCAGCAATAGCCAGCATAGTCCAGCTAGGGACTAAAAATGGAGCAGCTCATGGGAGGCAACCCATATAATAGTTTAATCTGAGTGTTCGTTTTTCTTGTTTCTTTTCTATAATTTAGAATTTATTGTTAGTATTTTTCTTTATGAGTGTTTGTAAATAACAAAATTCAATCATGACAATATAGTTTCAGAGGTCATGATAATGATTGAAAATTTTAAACAAGGAAAACTCATGTCCCAACACAAATTCAGTCACAATATCATTTTTAGATGTCAAAATAGGTAATTGTCAAGACAAAAATTTGTGTTCTTTTGATAGAATAGAAAAAGTGTTTTAAATAAAAAATGAAAGAAAATTATGTTGTGATTAAAAGAAAAAATGTCACCACTTGGCCAATATTTTGCAACACCAAAAGAAGAAAATGAACTTTCAAAAACCTCCCAAATTTCTATTTCTCTTCCAACCATATCTAAACTAAAATAAAAATTTACAAGTTCAAGTAATTAAATAATGTGATGATTTGTTTAGAATTTCTATTATTATATGTTTTGTTTACTTATTGTGGATTTTGTATAAAACTACATCCTAATATCAGTGTGTGTTTTTCTATTTGCTTGAGGACAAGTAAAATATCAAATTTTAGGGTATTTGATGAGCCAAAAAGTTATTTATATTTTAGTCCCTTCTCCTTACTTATTTTCATGTTTAGGAGATGGATTTCTTTGCTAAAAGATAGAAATTCATTTCTCTCATGGTTTTATAAGTTTTTAGTTAGAAGAAAGAAATTGATAGCAAAAATCTAGAAAAAATTATGTCAAGTCAAAGGTGTCATGACAAAATCAACTCTATTGCAACAAAAATCTGAAGAAGAATTAAAAAGCCAATCAAAACTAGTAAATGATGTCGCAATCAAAAACTAGAAAAAAGAAATGTAAATTTGGTCGGTACATATTTTTTAGGTACCAAAAGTGAATGATCTATGCAAAGTCACGATAATAAAACTGTTGTCATAACAAAGAAGTCTTTTAGAGAAGAATCATAAGACAAACTTTAGTCGTGACATCATAACTTGGTCATGACATCAGAAATTGGTTGTGATAATAAAACTTAGTCGTGATAGTAAAACTTATTCATGATAGAAAAACTTGATAATGATAACAAAACTTGGTCGTGATAGTAGACTTGGTCATGACAATAAATTTAGTCATGATATCAGAATTTGATCATGACAGTAGAATTGATCATGATATAAAAACTTAGTTGTGACAACAAAATTGATCATGATATCAAAACTTGGTCGTGATAGTAAAATTGGTCATGATAGTAAAATTGGTCGTGATAGTAGAACGTAGTCATAACATTAGCATTTTGTCATGATAGAGAAATGAGGAGAAAAAAGAGATTTAGAGTTTGCGGCAAAGAATTTAAGGTCGGGCCAATCATTCTGGATTTTACAAAATTAACCCTAGAAACTAGGGTTATCATAGACCATATAAAAATGCACTCTTCTTCTTGAAATAGAGTCAGAAGAAATTTAGGAGGTGACCCAAGTGACTGGAAGCTGACGACTCCACTTGATTTATTTCTTCTTTTTTCTTCTTTTTAGTGTAGATATAGAGTAGATTAACTTTGATTTGAGTTATTTATTTTGGATATGGAACTTTGCTTATCATAAGCATGAATCTGAACAAGTTTCATTTAAATTTATGATGTACCAATTATATTCTTTTTGAAACAAGAACAAATCGCATGAACTATAATGATTTAGCCAATTACAATCACATTGTTCTTCATTATATATAGTCAAGAGGTGATTGAAATTTAGTAATATCTAAGCAAAATCTTTGTTGAATCGATTTAGCATTTAGCATGTTTTTTTTGGTAGGAATCGGCGAGAGTTCATTAGAAGCAAAAAAGTCAAATCTAATGGACTAGTGTGCACTTCAAATACTTGTTCCCTATGTTAGTACCAAATGCCTATAATTCATTGTATCCTACCCCATATTTTTGAGAGGCCCTTTGAGTGACATAGAGAAGGCAAAATACTAAGGGTCAAAGTACAATCAATTAAAAAGCAATGTTCTGCTAATAGGGGTGAACAAGGATACTCTACAAGTTTATAAAGAAAAGTTCCATTTTACTCATAGATGATAAGGTGAAGTGATTCATTAGATAAATCACATGAGGCATCACCTGAATCTTTCTAGCATTCGGTGTCCTCATGTTGGCTTAGATCCAATCAAGTGAAGAGAAAACTCTTTAAGATTTAAAGGATGTGGCACCACCCATTTGTAGAGATTTGCAATACCCATGTCTTGGGAAGCAAACGACCTGTAAGCATCAGAATGGGTATGAAGTATTGAGAAAGAATAATACTCAATTCTCATAAGACAGCTCAAACTACTAGTAATCACTTAGATCTTAGACTTTTAGGGATGAAAGGTAATCTAAGTAGCAAAAAGTGTAGTTGAAGGAAAAGATCCAAGACAATACAACAATGATGCGTGATATATTTCAAATTTTCTGTAGAAATAAGCTATGGTAAATAAGTTTATAGAAATTGGCCATACCACATCACTTTAAGTCAGTGTCAACTTCGGCAAGAGAATTGATCCAGTCCAATTTATTTTTAAAGATTTTATTTGAACTTTTGTTTTGAGTTTATTGTTTAATTTTCACCATCTTTTAGTTAGTAACTGTAAACAACTTTTTTTAATGGTTCAAATAGTGCAAATCTTTATTAGTTTGGGTAGTTGGCAATTCAATTCTTAATAATCTCCGTGAGAATAATATATGAACTTATATTTAATTTTTACTACTTGTATGACCTATGCAATTGCAGTGTCATAGACTAAATCAATTGTGATCTCTATGAGATAGTGTCAAGGCATTGTGATTTAGTCTATACAGAAAAAGGAAATCCTAAGCCCATTGTACAACATAATAAATCATCATGCTAAATGTAAATATTCCTCTCCCTCTTGGCCATTCCCATTCTCACTTGTATGCTTAGTTTTTCCCTTGTTTGCCTAAATGTGTTTAGAAAAATTAAGAGTTAGTGTATTGTTTAGCCTTTTCTTCCTCCTCTTCAAATATTTCTTTCTCAGCTTTAACAGAAAGTATATGACCCCAATAATGAATCCATGAAATTGCTACTTGCATGATTAACTCTATTGATGCCTCCCCTTTAAAGATATTTTCTAAATAAATCCATTTGAAAACTGTCACATAATTTTTTTCCCCATTTGAAAAAGACACAGTTATAAGAGGGGGAGAGGAGTTAATATATGCTACTTCGATGGTCCTTCCTTGGAATTTGAGGAAGATAGGAGTGCTTTGTTTCGAACATTAGAAAGGATGAGTTGCCTTCCATGCATGGTTCTCCCAAACGTGGTGAAGTGAAGGGAGGCCTCTTTGTAGTCTTGCCCTCCTTCCTTGGAATTTGAGGAAGATAGGAGTTCTTTATTTCGAACATTAGAAAGGATGAGTTGCCTTCCATGCATGGTTCTCCCAAACATGGTGAAGTGAAGGGAGGCCTCTATGTAGTCTTGCCCTCCATCTTTTATATTTTACTTTTTCCTCTCCTTAAGTCTCCAACAATAATCCTACTTCCATCCAAGAGAAAGCATGTTGAAGGTGTTTGGTTCATCCTTCTATCCCTCCATCCTTGCTTGATTCTTTGTCATTTTCTTATTCTAATTCTTTTTTTTATACTTATTCATTTTAACCTTCTTCTTCAACTTATTCTTATTGTTCTTCTTCTTTTTGTTCTTCGATTTCTTCTTCTTCTTCTTATAATTTTTTTTACTTCTTCTTCTTCTTCTTTTTTTCTTCTTCTTTTTATTCTTCTTACTTCTTCTTCTCCTCCTCCTCCTTTTTATTTTTCTTCTTCTTCTTCATCTTCATTTTATTCTTCATCTTAATCTTTTTATTGTTTTTATTCCTATTCTTCTTATTATTCTTCATCATATTTTTGTTCTTTTTCTTTTTCATCTTTTACTTTTTCATCTTTATCATCTTCTTCTTATTCTTCTTTTTTTTTCTATCTTCGTCATTTTCTTAATCTTATTATTATTCTTATTTTTCTTCTTCTTTCTTGTCTTCTTCTTCTTCTTCTTCTTCTTCTTTTTCTTTTTCTTCTATTTCAGCATCAACTTCTTTATCTAATTTTTAGTTTTTTCTACTTTTTATTATTCATCATCTTCTTCTTCAACTTTTTCTTCTTATTTTTTTTCTTCATCATCTTATTCTTCTTCTTTTTCTTATTCTCGTTACACTTTTTCTTCTTCTTCTTCTTCTCATTTTGTTCCTTCTTCTCTTTCTTATTTTTATTCTCCTTATCATTATTATTATTCTTATTCTATTTCTTTTTCATCTTGTTGGTGTTGTTGTTGTTTTTTTTCTTATTCTTCTTCTTATTCTTCTTATACTTTATCATCATCATCATATTATTATTATTATTATTATTCTAGTTCTTCTTTTTCTTCTTCATCTACAATTTATTTTTCTTTTACTTCTTCTACTTCTTTTTTTTCTTATTAATTACCATCATCATCTTCTTCATTATCTTCTTTTTCTTATTGGATTTCTTGTTCTTTTTCATCTTCATCTTCATCTTCATCTTCATCTTTTTTTCTTCTTCTTGTTCATCTTTTATTTATGTTCATATTATGCTTCATATTTTTGTTTATATTTTTATTCTTCTTCTTTTTCTTCATATTATTGTATTTCTTATATTTAACCTTATTCTTCTTTTTTTTATTCTCCTCCTCGTCTTCCTTATTCTCCTCCTCATTTTCTTCTATTCCATCTTCATCTTCTTTTTTTTTCTTTTTCTTTTTCTTCTTCATTTTCTTCTTTTTATTCAACTTCATCATCATATTATTCATCATCTTCTTCAATTTTTATTTTATTCTAATTTTGTTTCTTCTTTTTCTTGCTATTCTTTTTCATCATCATCATTATCGTCATTATCATTTTCTTTTTATTCTTCATCATTTTATTTTTATTTTTCTAATTTTTTATCATCTTCTTCATCATCTTATTAATCATCAACTTCTTCTTCTTCTTCTTCATTTTCTTTTATTTTTATTTTTTTTATTCTTCTTTTTATTCTTATCCTTCTTGTTATGCTTTTCCTCCCCCTCCTTATTTTTCTTATTCTCCTTCTTCTACATGTTGTTCTTCTTCTTCTCCTACTTCTTCATATTTTTTTTCTTATAAATCTTCTTCAACTTCTTCTTCTTCATTTTATTATTATTATTTTTATTCTTCTCATCTTCATCATCATGATCATATTATTCTTCTTATTTTTTTCTTTTTCTTCTAGTTTTTTTCCTTCTTCTTATTCATCTACATCTTCTTCTACTTATTTTTCTTTTTTTTTATTCTTCTTTTTCTACTTCTTTTTTTCTTCTTATTTTTCTTCTTCTTCTTCAACATCATCTTATTCATATTCATATTCAGATTCTTCATCTTCTTATTATTCATTTCTAATTTTTATTCTTATTCTTCTTCAACTTCATTATCATCATCTTTTTATTTTTGTTTCATCTTTTTCTTCCTTTTCTAGTTTTTTCATTCTTCTTATTCTTTGAAAACCTCTTCTTATCCTTTTTTTTCTGTCTTCTATAACTTCTTATTCTTCTTCTTCTTCTTCTTTTTTTCTTTATCTACTTTTTCTTTTCATTTTTATTCTTCTTCAGCTTATTCTTCTTCATTTTGTTCTCCATCTTATTATTATTATTATTGTTATTATTATTATTATTATTCTTCTTCTTTTTATTTATCATCATCTTCTTCTTTGCTTCTTCTTCTTCTTATTTTTTCTTCTTCTTCAACTACTACCACTTATTCTTATTCTTCTTTTTCTTCATCTTCTTTTATTCATCTTTTTCTTTTTCTTCTTCTCCTACTTATTCTTTCTATTCTTCTTCTTCTTCTTCTTTCTTATACTTCATATTGTCCTTGTTCTTCATCTTCTTTTTCATCTTTTTATTCATCATCATCATCTTTTTCTTATTCTTTTTATTCATATTCTTCATCTTCTTTTTCTTCATCATCTTCATCTTATTCTTCTTCGTCTTCCTATTACATTACTTCTTATTCTTCATATTCTTTTTTTCTTTGTCTTCTACTTAATATTTTTTTTATTCTTCTACATCATCATCTTCTTCTTCTTAATTTTATTATTTTTTATTCATATTTTTTTTTCTTTTCATCTTTTTCTTCTTTGACTTATCCTTCATATTTTACTTCATTTTCTTCATCTTCTTATTCTTTTTCTTCACATTCTTCTTCTTTATATTTTTCTTTTTCTTCTTCTAGTTCTACTTTATCATTATTTTATGCTTCTTCTTATTCTTCTTCATCATCTTTTTCTTCTTTGTCTTCTTCTTCTCCTTCTACAACTTTTTCTTCTCCTTCTACTTGTTTTTCTTTTTCTTCATCTATAATTTTTTCTTTGTCATTTTCTTCTTATTATTTTTCTTCTTCTATTTCATCATATATTTGTTCATCATCATCATCATCTTCTTCTTCATCTTGTTTTGCTCCTCCTCCTCCTTCTTCTTATGTTTTTTTGTCTTTTTCTTTTTCATTATCATCGTCATCTCCTCTTCGTCCTCCTTTATAATCTTCTTATTCTTCTTCCTTTTTATCTTCTTGTTATTCTTCTTTTACTTTTTATTCTTTTTCATATTATTCATCTCCATCTTCTACTTCTACTACCTCATCATTATCATCTTCTTATTCTTCATCTTCTTCATCTTCATCTTTTTATTCTTCATCTTCTCCATCTATGTTTCAGAAATATTCTATTTTTTCTTCATCTTCTCCATTAATGTTTCATAAATATTCTATTTCTTTTTCATCTTTATTTTTTTCATCTTTTTGTTTTTCTTTTTTTTTCTTATTCTTCTTCTTTTTTCTTCTTTGTATTCTTCTTCAACATCATCATCATCTTATTAATTTTCTTTTCATTTTTCTTCCTTTTTTTCTCTTCTTTTTCATCTTATTATTCATCTTCATCTTTTTCTTCTTCTTCTTCTTAGACATCTTTTACAACTTCTTCTTCTTCTTCTTTTTCTTTTTCTTTTTCTTCTTCTTCTATGTCTCCTTCTTCTTTTTTAATATATTTTTTTCGTATTATTCCTCATCTTCTTCTTATTCTTTTTAATATTCTTCTCTTTCTTCTTCATCTTCTTTTTCATATTCTTCTTCTTCATCCAATTCTTCATCTTTTTATCCTACATCTTTTTCTTGATCTTCTTTTCTTCACAATCTGCATATTCTTCTTTTTCTTCTTTGTTTTCTTTTTCATCCTCTTCTCCTTCTTCTTTTTCTTCTCCTTCAACTTCTACCTTTTTCTTTTTTTTCTTCTTCTTCTAATTCTTCTTTTTATTCTAATTCTTCTTCTTCTTGTCTTTTGTCCTTTTCTTGTCCTTTTTATTCTATATTTTTTTTTCTTCTACTTCATCTTCATATTCTTGTTATTATTCTACCTCTTCTTATTCTTCTTCCTCATCAATTTCTTCTACATCTTATTTTTTTCCTTTTCATATTAATTTTCATCTTTGTGTTCTTTTCTTCTTCTTTGTCATATTCAACATCATCATCTTCTCCATCTCCTTCACCTTCACCTTCTCCTCCTACTTCTACTACTACTACTACTTATTCTTCTATATCTTCGTCTAATTTTTAAATTCTTCTTTCTCTTATTATTATTATTCTTCTTTTTTTTCTTCATCTTGTTATTAATCTCTTATTCATCATCTTCTTTTTTATAATCATCATCTTCTTTTTCTTTTTTTTTTCTTCTTCTACTACTCCTCCTCATCCCTATTCCTCTTCTTATTATTATTCTTCTTCAACTTCTTCTTATTTTTTATCATCATCTTTTTCTTCATATTCTTAATCTTATTATTTGTTTTCTTCATACTCTCCATCTCCTCCTCCTCATCCTTCTTCTTTTTCTTATTGTTCTTCTTCTTTATCTCCTTCTTATTTTTCTTCATCAACTTTTTCTTCATATTCTCAATCTTATTATGTGTTATCTTCATATTCTCCTCCTCCCCTCCTCCTCTCCTCCTCATAATAATAATAATAATAATTATTATTATTATTATTCTTCTTCTTTTTTATCTTCTTATATTCCTCCCCCTCCTCTTCCTCTTCCCCCTCCTCCCCCTCCTCCCCCTCCTCCTCATTCTTCTACACCCTATTCTTCTTCTTCTTTGAGTTTTTCTACTTTTTCTTTTATGTCTTCTTGACCTTCTCCTCCTCTTCCACCACCACCTCCTCCTCCTCCTCCTCCTTCTTCTCCTCCTACTCCTTCTTCTACTCCTTATTCTCATCCTCCTCTTTATTTTTCTACTTATTCTTATCTTTCTTTTTATTTTTCTTTTTATTCTGTCTTTTTCTTCTTATTCTTCTTTTTTTTTCATTTTCTTCTTATCTTTGTTATTTGTATTTCTCTTCTTTTTTTTCTTATATTTCTTCTTCATCTTCTTCTTCTCCATCGTCATCATCTTCTTGTTATTCTTATTCTTCTTCTTCTTCTTCGCCTTCTTCTTCACCTTCTCCTTATCCTTCTTCTTCTTCTCCTTTTTTTTCTTTTTCTTTTCCATCTTCTTATTCTACTTCTACATCTCCTTCATATTATCCATCTTCTACTTCTTCTTTTAGTATTTCTTCTTCTTCTTATTCTTACATTCCCATCTTTTTCTACTTTTACTTCTCATTCTTCTTATTATTATTCTTATTTTTATGCTTCTTCTTTTTTTTATCTTCTTCTTCTTCTTCTTCTTTTTATTCATCTTGTTCTTCTTCATTCTCTTCTTCTTATTCTATTTATAATTATTGTTTCTGTTCATTTTTTTCTTCTTTTTTTCTTCTTTCTCTTCTTCTTATTATTTATCATCTTCATCATGATCTTATTTTTCATCTTTTACTAATTTTTTATCTTCTACTTCTTCTTCTATTTCTTTT
>JAREIK010001723.1:40976-233476 GCA_029783825.1 Sapria himalayana
AAGTGGATTTATGTTCTGCCATTCTTTTTCAATCCATTATTCCTACTCTAACTAAGGACTTGTGGGTTAATCTACCCTTTATTCTACATGATTTTACTATCACCTATCAACTTGCCTGCTTCAACTCCTCTTTATTCTAGGCTGCTTCATCTATTTCTTCCTACTATGTGTCCTTTATGCTTCTCACTCCTTTAATTTCCTGCTCCATCTTTCGTCTATTCTTTTTTTTATCTTTGCTACATTCCTATTCCCCCTTGTTATTCTTATTGCTTATAGTATGTGCAGCAAACACCACAAAGCACAACACAACAAAGCACAGCACCACAAAGCACAAAGCACAAAAAAAACTATATTTTATAGACTATATCAGCAAATAAACATTTTACATCCATAACTCAGACATTCTACAGAAATTACCCCATAGGGCACAACAAAACCTATATTCCATAGACATTCTATCCACAAATAAAACAACACAATTCCCAAACCCCTTCCCTTCTCATCTTTCTTCCCCACCCCCTTTTTCTTTAGCCTTTGCATGTTGTTTGATTTGATAATACACCATCCCAATAGTTCAATCCATTTTACCATTGTTTGTTGTTTGTTGTGTTCATCATGTTCTTCTATCAGCCTTTTCTGTTCACTATGCAATAGCATAAAGCACACGCAACCATAAACCAAATACACTCCCACCCCCCATTTTATCTTTGCTGCTTTTTTTTTGATGCTGGCAGCTTGGCTTCATTTTCCTTCTTTTTACTCTTTCTATTTTTTGTGTTAGGAAGTGGGGTTTGCCCTTTTTACCTTTCCTTGGGGTTTTTGATTTTTGGATATCCCTTGCTATCCAGACAAATTATTCCTTTGAATCATATTTCCACCTTCGAATTCATGTTGCCCTTTTTTCAAGCCCTCTTTTTCAAACTTATTTGCTAGCACATTTTCCTACATGCAGATGTGATTAATTTCACAATCATTTTCTTTCATCAAGTGGGCTATTCTTTCTATTTCTTCCTAGTCTCCACATCTCTAGTTTTTTAATGCCTAATCCGACTAGTCATTTAGAATCAACTTGTATCTAAATGTTTTTGATATTTTTCTGTCTACAAATTTGAAGCCCTTTAGAAGTGTAAGTATTCAACATGGAGAGCCGAGGTGCCTTACCACCCATTGTGAATGCTATTAAGTGTTTCCAACCCTTGTCTCATAATGCCCCCCCCCCCCCCCCCCCCCCCTCCATTCCTCTCATAGCTCCCATCTCTAAATTAAAGATGTCATCCATGCTAAGCACTAGGATTCCAGCCGCTGGCTTGTTCCAAGGTGTACAAGTGAATTCATATTATTTATCTTGCTTGGTTGCGAGCCACCATGTTCTCTACATATTATTTTCCATTTCAATTTTTTAAATTTTAAAGGGTTTGGTTGCTGATAGATTGCTAATCTTCCCACTGGTATCTTTTAGAATGCTTTCGGTGCTCATTGGGATACCTTCAAATATGCTATTGTTCCTTGCCTTCCAAATGTACCAAATAACTATGTGTGACACATTCCTCCTAAGCCTATTCTGAACACTATTCTTTGTGTTCCCCTTGCTCCACTTTTGTATTCTTTCTTTTAAAGTGGGGCACTACTTTTAATCTACAAGGCTACTTCCAAGTGCTTCCATATATCTTTATCTATTCTCCATTGTGAGAATAGATGATCTGTATTCTCTATTTCAGCTGAGCAGCATTCACACATTGAAGTAATTTTTATTCTTTTTGCCTATATATTTGAGTCCACTATGGCTGCATTGAAGAGCACTCTCCACATAAGCATACTCATTTTTTGTGAGTTCTCACTAGCCCATACCCATTTAAATATGGATTGGCTCTTTCCCATGTACCTCACTTCTTTTTTAGTGGACTTCAATGTAAATGCTCCTACCATGTTCAACATCCATTTTTACCCACTTTTATTCAATCTAGAGTGTGAATCTACCAACTATCTTTGTTTTAGTATTTCTTCCATGCTTGTGAGGCATTCTTCATTTTCTTTCCTCTGTTTGTATTATTATCTAGGTAGTATTTAGCTCTCATAAAGTTTTCCCATAAACTTCTATTTTCTTTTAACCTTCATCGTCTTTTGTATGCCTATGCTTTTGCCATGTCATTTAGGCTTGTGAAACCAAAACTAACCTTTTCCTTTGGAAGGCATATGTCTTCTCATTTTCTCCAATGCATCATAGGATTTTCTTCTTTCTTCACCCATAAAAAATTTTCCAATTTTTTTTCCATCTTATTGATGACCTTTTTTGGGGATGAATGGTCATTAAGTTATGAATTAATGTGCCTTGTAACACATGTGATTAGGATGATTCTTCCTTCCATACTTAGGAGGTCTTCCTTCTAGTCAACTATCTTTCCCCTAAGCTTATATATTAATAAATTCAGATAGCCTCCATAAAGTTCATTTTAGCTATTGTGTCATTGAATTGGGAGATAGCCTCCCCATTTGGAGCTCTTCCTCCCTTCATTTTGCTTGAACTTCTTATCATGTTGAAGTCCCCTCCAACAATCCATGGCTTGTTCCTTTTTTCTATCTTTCCCATTTCCTACCATAATTATTTTCTATCTTCTTTCAAGTTCTTTGCGTAGACCACCAATATGTAAACTTCTTCCTTCTTTTCCATACTAAATGTTATTATCTATTCTACCTTGTCCGTAATTACTATGTCCAACCTATTTTTCCACAACATCTATATTTTGTTGGTTTGGGTTGAGAACCCATTTTCAAATCCAAGAATGCTTTTTAATTTCTCTAGCTAACCCTTATTTATCATTGGTTCTGCTATTATAATTAGAGGGATGTTATGTAATCGAGTGAGCATTTTCAGCATGTTCGTAGAAGGAAAGTGTACTACTCCTTTTATATTCCAACATAAATACTTGTACATTTTTAGTTGTTCTAGCTTGTGCTCTTGCTGTGCATTTTTACTCATATGTCTTGTACAAGTATTTTTTTTATATCTCTTGGTTTTTTTATGCAATTCACCTCTCCTTGACGTTTCCTCTTTCCCATTTATCGATTCCTTCTTTCCCATTTGCTTGGCCATTATTTTTAAAGCTTTCATGGCCCCTTCTCTGTTTCTGATTTAGCTTCTCCCTTTTTCCAGCTCTAGTTCATCCATGGTATTCACTACAAAAAAATCCCAAATAGCTATGGAAAATTCTTTGGCTAAATAGGGGTTTTCCGTCGCTAAATAGGATATAATGATGGATTAACGATAGAAGCTTTCCTAATCTAAAGTGTTTGTCGCTAAAAATTAACGAGGGGAAGAGTTCCTAGCTAAAAAATTTTAGCGAAGGAAAATTCCATAGCTAAAATAATGATATCCTTAGCTAAATTAGCAAGGTAAAATTTCCTAGCTAAATTAGCAAGGTAAATTTTCCTAGCTAAATTAGCAAGGTAAAATTTCCTAGCTAAATTAACAAGGTAAAATTTCCTAGCTAAATTAGCAAGAGAAAATTTTCTAGCTATTTTCATTCCAAAACTATTTTTTAAATTTTATTTTTTTTTTCAAAAAATTTAATTGAATAATTTAATATTTTTATATTAAATTGAATAAAAACAAAAACTATAAACGATAATTTATAATTAACAAAAAATAAAATCATTTAATAAATTATTCTGATACAATATTTTACATAATTAAAATAAAAACATAACAAAATTTTATAACATCTTATTCATCAATGTATCTACTGACAGTGCATAATATATAATCTATTTGTGCATTGATGTTGCTTTCTCTCCCTCAGCTACTCCGATCACTATCTTTCTACTGTGTCAAAGATGTCCGAGTAGCGGTACTTCATGTCTAGTAAAAAATCTTTTCACTTATACAAGCTTCGTATGGGGAATAATATGGTAGCATATTTGTATGAAATTTAAACCAATCAATAAAATCAAAATAAATAAATAAATAAAGTTTTGTTTTAATAAATATATAATACTACCGTATATATGTACATATATACTACAGTGCATATGTACATATATACTAGCATTTCACTAGTTATATATATATTACTATAGTATATGTACATAAAAACTACAGTATTATATGTACATATATACTAAGTACATATATACTCAGTATATATGTACATATAATACTGTAGTATTATATGTACATATGCAGAATATATATGTACGTATATACTTAGTATATATGTATGTATATATCACATTTGCAGCAACAGTTGCTGCTATTGATAATAAAAGAGGGGTGGACAATGATGCTCGACTGATGAACTTCCCTACTAGCCACTCGTTTGAGATTGAGTGAGTTTTTGATGAGGTGGAGAGCTGCTTCTCCCAAAATAGGACCCGATATTCCTTATGGCACTCGCGACCTGTAAAAATTGGGTAATGTTACATTTTTCATTCCGATTGAATACAATTTTGTGAAATCTAATAAAATTACATGATACTACATGAGCATCATCATCCTAAGACCTAGTACAATTAGAACCAATTATTATAGATTCTACAGCAAGAAAACTTATTTCCTCATACATATGCTTTGTACCATGTGATAATTTCATATATACACAAAGACAAAGAGATTTAAGACCAACCTCTGTCTGCCTGACTGGCCTGGACCAGAAATATCTTCATACCACAACTTTGGGGAATGTCTAATATTCATAACTTTTATGACCTGCATAGGTAAGCAACTCACCATGATGACCAGACCAGCCCGAGAAATTATATATTCAAACATGTGTGTGTGTGTGTAAATGGGTGTGTGTGTATGACAATGTATACATGTCTACGAATAAATATATGCACCCTCTTGCATAAATACTTGGTATATACATATTTATATACTCGGTATATATAGAGGTGTCAACCAAGCCGGCCCGGCCCGGCACGAGGCACGGCACGGTTCAGCCGTGCCTGGGCCGGCCCGGCATGGGAAAATTCCGTGCCCGGGCCCATGTCGTGCCCGGGTTAGGCACGAGCCGTGTCATGCCGTGCCTGGATCATGCCGTGCCGTGCCGTGCCTGACCCAGCACGGGTTCGTCTCGTGTCGGGTGTCCCTTGAGCCCGACCCCACGATGGCCCCTCCAGCAAAAAAGACCACGGGTCGGGTCTGATTCGACCTGACCCGCGGTCCCCACAATCCCGAACCATACAGACAGGCCAACCTGAGCGGACCAGGAACGGCACGGCCTGCCATGCCTGCGGGCCATGCCGGGCCCGACTATTTTAAACCATGCCGGACCATGCACGACACGGTACAGTAACCGTGCCGTGCCTGGCCCGGCACGAAGGCACCCTAGTGCTCAAAAAAATGGGCCGGCCCAGCCCGGCCCTTTGACACCTCTAGGTATATACATGCGTATATACTACAATATATAAGTATGTATATACTATAGTATATGTATGTCTACACTAAGTATATACATACATATATAATCAGTATATATGAACATATATACTTGATATAAATGTACATGTATACTCAGTATATATGTACATATATACTCAGTATATACGTACATATATACTATAGTATATATGTACGTATATACAACAGTATTATATTTATGTATATATAATCACATAGCCTCAAATGACACGCACACATGTACTTTTATTCAAATACACATACCATCAAAGACAAGAGAAAGAAATAATCTAGGACTTAAAAAACACACATATAGGTCACTCAGGCATGGTCAGCATTTTTAGTTTTTTTGTCCTCTGGTACTCCACGCAGATAAAGAATATTGTTACACCTGCACGTGGAGCATAACATACTACATTTACAAACCAATAAAGAACACAACACTTTGTCACTAATAAATAGATAGACTAGTGCATGCAACACCAACTATCATTTGTTAAAAATTTCACACAACAAGATAATCATGAGCTTATTTTAAAATTACCGAATCAAGATTTCTCCAAGATTTCCTATGAACTGCCCATCAACATGTTTTTTTGTGTTGCCTAGCTTCACGCATTAGTTCTTGGTTAATTATAAGAAAGTTAGAAAGTATCAAACAAAAGGGAAATATAAGTTGAAATGACAACAGGCTGTGTGGTATTGAATTTTTGCACACCTGTAGGTTCATATAGGAATCCACTGAATTAACAAAACCTAAAAGAAACAAAAGAAAAAAAACTGAGAAAAAAAAATGCAATGCATAGGAAAATAACACAAGGCAGCTCACCTTTGTATTTCATTCCCCACTTGAGATTTGCAATGACCGTCTTCCCAATCAAGTTGTTAAGAAATAGCTTAGGATTAACAGGGATAGTCTGTAGCATTCAATAATAAAAAAACTAATGAACGGTGCTATGATTCACGCATGCATCAGATATTTCTCTGCATTTACTTAAAAATGCATAGGCATGTATATATGCAATATACATGCAAACAGCATGAATATAGTATAACTATATGTGTCCAAACCTACACGCATACACACTATTTTCCTATCTTCTCATATTTCTTTATCTTGTCCATATATTGCACCTTTCTAGTTCAAGTGAACCATTGATGCATGGAAATGGTCATTACCAAAATCAAAATCTTTTTTTTTCTAATCTACATAACCCATGTGAACTAAGTTTTTTGGTTCAGAAAATTCTAAGAAAACTTTCTATTACATAAAATAAATGACCATTTGAAAGAATATTCGATGGTTGTGAGAATGAATAGTTAATCTTGCTTCGATGCATGAGAAATTAAAAACTAGTATTAATATAATTCACGAAAACATAAAATCTATGAATATCTCGTGTACACAAAAAATTATATCAAACAAGAAAACTTGATTACTTCTTCATACAAATTTTTTTTAAACCTCTCATTATCATCATCAACAAAATCTTATCTCAACACTATTGAGAACAAATGTTACTCTAACCATAATAACATGAGTTCAATCAATAAGAATACCAAATATATTTTATCAGGATGCTTGTCAAATCACCTATCATGATGCTCGAGTAGATATCTCACCTGCACTCCGTTGCCATTATAATAGCACAACCAGCTTTTCTACACAACATCATAGTTTCAATTTATGCAGTTTGTCACTGATGTAATCTAGTTCGCCTTGATAATAAGGGTCTACGCCCTATCCAAGCAACCAAATCAAATTAAAAACAAAAATTTTCATAGCGCAATGCTATGCCAAGCCTCTTACGAGCTCACAGAAAAATCAACATCTCGCCTTTTGCTTATTTTTGAGGTCGTAGAGCATCTTATCTGACTCATAAAACTCAGATTCACAATATCCACTCCTATGGGTCACATATGGCATTGATATAGTTAGAATCGAGGCCTAAGCCTTGTGAGCAATGATTTCAATAACACACAGTGGGAGTGCGATGGTTTCGATAACATATAGTGAACATGTGAAGATTTGCATAGCACATAATGCATGGGTAATCGTGGTAGCTAATGCACAGTGGATGTACTCCTTTTAGGAGTTTACAGCTCTTTCCGACACACCCCCATAGAGTTTAGCTTTCCTTGGGGTCACTTTTGATACCATGTAAAACATTAAATCACACAACATAAAATAAATATAATACACTTGATGAATAACCTCATACAAACAATACTCTTTTATAACGTGTTATTTTTATTAGGGAAACTCACGGGATGTATAACCTCTATATCACTCTCGAAGTGTAACTGTGTGTGCCAGGCATACCTCAATGTGTAAGACATGATAATTTTTCCTCCAAAAAGCTATCAATAGAATAACATATCAATTGATAAAGTAAAGAACTTGGCACCCAACAAAACATAAACAATATCACAAACATCATGCTCATCAATAAGATAGTTATATAAAGTATATATGTACATATAATACTGTAGTTTATATGTACATATATTGAGTATATATGTACATATATACTACAATATATATGAACATATATACTACAATATATATGAACATATATACTACATATATATATATATACATATATATTGAAGTATATATGGATATCTTATAGATATAGAACAGCAAGTATAGATATAGTTATTGAACAACATGTAAAGTATTATTCCATTTATACTTCACAAAGAATGCACAAAACATCACTATCAATATTAATAAGAAATATGAATATTATTTAAATTTTTGAAAATATATCTAAAAACTCTTAGAAGAAAACCTGGAAGACAAGCCACAAGTCAACCTTGGCGCATCAAAGTTTGCACCCTACCTTTTTACAATCTAAACTCTTTCCCGATCCCAAGGCCTATAAGGGGGTTGCTCTGCCCTGCAACTCCCAGCAGCACCATGCTCCCGTGCACTTTTCTAGAATATTTCTTCTCCTCTCTGTGTGCTTGCACCAATGATTTTGATCGTTTAGCTTCAAATAGCAAAATTTTTATTCTGATTCAACTCAATCTTTGAATATTAAAATAAAAAATAAAGAATAAATTAATGGAATGGAGATCCAATGCTTTACAATAATATTGTTGTAAAGCATATAATAAAATAATATTGTTGTTGTATTCTAATGCTTTACAATAATATTTAAATAAGCATAAGATAATATTTTAACAACTCTCATCTATTTGTAATAATGTTTGATAATACTCAAAATTCAAATAAAATAACAAAAACAAAGTGTTTTGATGCATTCTGAAGATATACAAATATTTTCCATATATATTGATGAGTTATATTTAATTTTATTTATTACAATTTTTTTAAATGTAACAAATTTTTTAATATAAATAAATAGTTTAAATTAAAATTCAATGAAGTTCAATGATGCTTGATATGTTTGTAAATATTCATGTCTCCGTTTTTTTTCAATGAATTTAAATGAGCTGGATATTAATCGATATTTTTTAACATTATTCCACATGTGTTCAAAAAAAATATATATCTACACACACACACACACATATTATAAACATCAAGTAAATATATGTGTGTGTGTGTGTGTGTACACATCAAAAACCAAAAGCTCAATACACTCATTCTTAAGATAGATGTAAGCCTCCTTGGAGGTTGCAAGTTCAATCTCCACAAGCTACTAAAAAATTGTCAGGATAAGAAATCATGCCTCATTTAGTTATATTTAATTATATAAAGTTTTATATAGTTATAGAAATATATATATATATATATATATATATATATAGTTAAACATAATGTTGTATTTTGTTACACATGTAATTATAAATATAGTTACATGTGATTATACATATAGGACAAATATACTTATACTTATATATATACATGTAGGTATATATATTTTTTCATATAATTGTATATATTTATACATATAGTTATGTATAGGTATATATATAGTAAAATACATGTTTATATACTAATATATAAAAATGTATATTAAATATATGATGTTAATTATATATTTAAATATAGTTATGTATAATAATTTTATAGTTATACATATAGTCAAAGATAATTATTTATAATTATATGTTCTTATACCTATAGTATATATAGTTAAATAAAGGTATATGTAGTTAAACATATAGTTATAATTAGATATATTCATACAAGTAGTTATAAGTAGTTATACATAAAAGTATACAAAGTTATGAACAAGTATATAGATTTACATTAATGTATATATATGTGTATACATAGTTACAAATATAGTAATATTTAATTATATTGAGTGTTACAAAGTAATATAAATATTTATATATAGTTATACATATGTAGTTAAACATAATGTTGTATGTTGTTATACATGTAATTATAAATATAGTTACATGTGGTTATACATATAGTTACATATATAGTTATATTTATATTCATACATGTAGGTATATATATTTTTTCATATAATTTTATATATGTATACATATAGTTATCTATAGGTATAGATATGGTAAAATACATTTTTATATACTAATATATAAAAATGTATATTAAATATATGTTGTTAATTATATTTTTAAATATAGTAATGTATAATGTTTTTATAGGTATACATGTAGTCAAAGATAATTATTTATAGTTATATGTTCTTATACCTATAGTATATATAGTTAAAAATATGTTATATAGAGTTGAACATATAGTTATATATAGATATGTTCACACAAATAGTTATAAGTAGTTTTACATAAATGTATACAAAGTTATAAACAAATATATATATTTACATATATGCATACATAGTTACAAATATAGTTATATTGAATTATATAGAGTGTTACATAGTTATAAAAATATTTATATTAGTTAAACACATATAGTTAAACATAATGTTGTATGTTGTTATACCTGTAATTATAAATATAGTTACATGTGATTTACATATAGTTACTAGTTATACTTATATTTATACATATAGGTATATATATTTGGTCATGTAATTTTATATATTTATACATATAGTTATGTATAGGTATAGATATAGTAAAATACATTTTTATATACTAATATATAAAAATGTATATAAAATATATGTTGTTATTTATATATTTAAATATAGTTATGTATAATATTTTTATAGTTATACATATAGTCAAAGACAATTATTTATAGTTATATGTTTTTATACCTTTGGGATCCAATGACAAGAAGACACAAAATAGAAAACAAACAAGTTCGGCTTACAAAAGATTAAAGCAAAGTAAATGTGGTCTTAAATTTCAGGCATCCAGTATATAAATATAAATATAATTTGAATCCCCCTAGAAACAAATGATGTCATCCACATTACTGAACAAAACTCAAGCAAAATAGGTAAAGATTAGATCCACATCCAAATATGTCAACAAAGTTTCTCTCATGCTACTACAATTTTTTATGACTTGCTGGCAATGTTATTGGAAAGCCAATCAAGATCCTCGTAGAGGCCCTCGTCAGAGGTAGCACAAGTGCTTTGAATGTATCAATGGCATTGGTGAAGAGAGTGAAGTCCTAGCTTTTCAGTAATTTTAGTTGCATCCTTTGCATTGGGAAGATTTTGCTTATTGGAAAATACCAGCAAAACTGCATCTTAAGTTTCATCATCATTTAGCATCCCGTGCAACTCATTTCTGGCTTCAACAACTCGATCTTTGTCATTGCTATCCACCACAAATATGAGACCTTGGGTATTTTGGAAGTAATGCCTCCAGAGAGGGCGAATCTTGTCTTAACCCCCAACATCCCACATAGTGAAACTAATGTTTTGTATTCAACAATCTCTACATTGAAGCCAATAGTAGGAATTGTGGTGACAATTTCACCAAGCTTCAACTTATGCAGAATGGTGGTCTTACCGGCAGCATCAAGACCTACCATCAAAATCCTCATCTCCTTGTTGGCAAACAGCCTGCAAAACAGCTTTGTGAACGTTAACCCCATTTCTTCCACTAAATCTCAATTCATTTACCGTATGGCAATAAAGGGATTTGATGAGAAAAAAAACAGAATCAGTATACCTCAAGATATGGTCACCTGAAAGGGATGTCAACCTCTATATGTTCTTATACCTATAGTATATATAGTTAAAAATAGAGTTATATATAGTTAAACATATAGTTATATATAGATATATTTATACAAGTAGTTATAAGTAGTTATACATAAATGTATACAAAGTTATAAACAAATATATAGATTTAATTATATGAATACATATATGTAAACATAGTTATATTTAATTATTTAGAGTATTACATAGTTATACAAATATTTATATATAGTTATATACATATAATTATAAATATGTATATAGTTAAAGATATAGTTATATATAACATTTTTATATACATATAGTAAAATACAATTATATATAGTTATATATTATTATACATATAGTATATTTTGTTAGAAATATAGTTATATAGAATTATACATATAGTTATAAATTATTATATAGTTAAAAAAATAGTTATGTATAGTTATAAATATAGTTATAAAATAGTTTACATAATTATAAATATAGTTATAAATACTTTTTAATTTATTGGCATATGATTATATAATTATACAAGTTTAGATATAATATTTAAATATAGATATAATATAGTAAAAAAAAATAGTTGTGTTTAAATTATTTTTATAAATGTTACATATATGTAATTATATATATGTAACACTTTTATAAATATTATATAGTATATATATCACATTTATATTAACATTATAAATATTATATATTTATATAAAAATTAATATGTTATATAAATGTTTACAAAAAAGTATAAATATTTAATGTTATATAATTGTTATATAAAAAATTATATAAATAGAACGTTTAATGTAAATGTTGTATAGATATTAATAAACATTAATACACGTGTATAAATATTTATATATAACATTATATGTTTATATAAACATATCAATGCATATATATAATGTAATACGTTTATATATATTAAAGTATAAACATTTCATATAATGTCATACAATTATATAAATGTATAAAAGTTTATATATAATGTTATTTGTTTATAATATATTTGGAGACAATAAAATTAAAACTCATAAACATTAAGTTTGTTTTTTCTCAAGTTACAGAAGTAGAAGACATTAACCATAATTTTTTTTCTTAAGTTATAGAAGTAAAAAACAATATGCAAACATGTAGGATTTAAAATCCATAAAACCCTAAAAAATTAAACAGTAAAAGAACAAAGTTTACACTAACCATTTTTTGTTTCATTAATGGTGTAGAGTCAAAATCATATAAGTGATATGAAAATAAAAGAAAAAAGAAGAAAAATTGGTTGAAAATTAAAAAAAAATAAAACTAAAATATTATGTAAAAACCAAATTCCACCAATGGTGATAAAATTGAGAAAGATAGAGATACTTATATGGCATTCCGAAGGAGAATAACAATTATATTATTACCTGGTAACAAGGGGAGATAAATTTTGTAGGTTGCTCCCGTATTCCCCTTTCGCTTCTCCTCTCTTCGTTGTTGAAAGATAGAAAAAATGCTAAGTGTTTAATGCCTTAGCGTTTTTATTTTCACGTAAATTATAAATAAATAAATATGATGTAAATATATGGAAAATGAAGAGACAAAAATATAAAATTTAAATAAAAATATAAAAAATAAATAATTTAAATAAAAAAAATTAATTTGATGTTTATTTAACCATAAATGATATTATTTCATAAATAAATAAAATAATATTAAATAATAATAAAGTATTTCATATATATATATATATATTATAAATTTTTAAAAATTCAATTTATTTTTTATTAATATAATATGAAATAATTATAAAGGCATATAATTTAAATCTTTTAGTCATTATAAATTTGAATATTTGAAGTGTTCATTTAGTAATCTTGCTTAGATATTTATTTTTTAAATCATAAAAATTTTTTTTGATGCAATTAAAATATCTATGTATTAATCTTTAAATATCAATTTATTTTCTTTTAAATTATATCAAAATTTTGAAATTTTTTTTATAATTCAAAATTTTCAAATCTTTTAGTCATTATTTTTTTTTAGATTCCTATAATCATAAAAAAATTTTATGATTATAGGAATAATATTAATATTTATTTGTATATTCTTTAATTCATATATTTTTATAATTTTTTTTATTTAATCAAAGAATTATTTATTTAACTTTTAATTAGTAGTAATTTTTATTTATGTTTATTTTTTAATTAAAATATTTTCAAAAGTATTATAATTAAATAATAAATTATATAATGTTTTTTAATACAAATATTTAAATATCATAATTTAATATATCAGAAAATATTTTGTATAATTTTTAATTAATTTATTATCAAAATAATAGTTATTTTAGTCTTATTTAATATACATTTTTATTCGTATTTATATATTTATGAAATATTTTTTATAATATCTTATTTTTATAATTATGCGAGGAGGTTATGTCTTTCCAGGATCACTCATCTATAGACCATTACATGCCTTTAATATAGAAAATTACATAAAATATTTAAATAAATAATGCTAAAAAAATTAAATTATTAAAAATTTTAGATGGAAATTATCACAGGCCCAAATAGCCAGGGAAAAATCCCTAGCTAAATACATATATTTTGAGAAAATAAACATTTAAGGAATTATCACTTCCAATTATATATAAAATTATAAAAAAAATAAATTCAAATAATTATTTAGCGACAGATTTTGTCTCGATCTAATTAGCTAGGAAAATTCTGTCACTAAATCCATTACTAAATTCCTCACTTTTTTGCATGGAGTATACAAAAATATTAGCAACGAATTATGTATGGATCTAATTAGCTAAGGAAAATCCATCACTAAATCCGTCGTTAAATTTTTCGCTTTCATTGCACAGAAATTTACAAAAAAAATAGCAACATAAAATTTTCAATCAACCAATTCTATCACTAATCCATCGCTAATACGTCACAAACTTTTATTTCAATATAAAATCAAAAATCCTTTAATATTCCCTAGCTAATCCCTCACAATTTGGCTAGGGATTTATCCCTAGCTAAATTCTCATAGCTAAATTGATATTTTCTTATAGTATTTACTTTTTACTAAGCTCTCTCTCTCTCTATGTTTCTATTGTGTATTGTGCAACTTTTAGTTTCAGACTCTGCTTCTAAAAAATCCAGGAAGTATTGCTCCTCTATCCATCTTTTACTTTCCTCCCCTTTTTTAAAAATGTTTAGGTAACTCGTCGCTTTCCTTATGCATTCTGTTTGGTTTTTCCATGATGTGTCTCCCTTCTATTCCTCATGCTTCGAGTCCATCAGCATTTAGAAGGTTTCTGAAGTAGTTGCACATGGTTAGTAAGCTCTTCATGCTCCCTTTCTTCTTAGTCATATTCAGTAATTTTCTTGAGGAGATGCTCATGAGCAGCAGGTTCTTTGATAACATCTTCCTTCTATTCTTTCTCCTGTTCAATAAGCATTTGAGTCTTCTCCCCATCAACTTGTGACCTTCCCTTAACCCTCTATCCTTTTCTTTTCTGGCCAAGACTCTTTTGATCTCCCTTCTTCCATCCTTCTGACTCTTTCACTTCTTCCCAGTTCTTCTTTCTTGCCAGACATTCTTCTAGTTAATGCTTCATCTTTTTGTAGCTGTTATAGTATCTCGGTATATTTTCTGGTACAATGGACTGCCAAAATCCATTCTTTTCATCTATGCCTAATCCATATTCTTTATGGAAGATTTTTCTGGTGGTTTGTTTCCAAACAAACTCTAGCCACACTGGGTCTGGATTGAGTTGTAGTGGTTTCGTCCCTTAGTATAGATGTGCATACACACATTGCAATGAAGTAGAGAAAGAGTTTATTGAAAAAATGCATAGATAAGTTAGGAAAATTAAACCATACATGGGCTATAGGAGACTCCTCCAATGGTGTGAAGTCTATCATCCACTTGAAGGTTCTCATGGGGAAACCCATGATGAACCATAGGCCCTTTGGCCAAAGCTTGTGGAAGTCCTCTTCCATAAATCTTTGGATTATGACATGTTTGTTGTCGAAGGCTCCTATTTTCATGACTCCTTTAAGCTTCAGAGTTGCAAAGAAGGCTAGAGTGTATTCCAAGAGAGGTATCCCATGTGAAAATTTGCCCATCATTGTGAGTTTGAAAGGTTCTATGAAATTTTCAATTTCTTTGTTGGTGAAGAAGATGGCTGATTCATCATTTTTAACTGTAATACTCGGTTTGGAAGGCATGATCATTTAGATTGTGGTTGCAAAGGATTTATTATGTGTTAAGAAATTTATTTATTCCATTTTCAGCTTAAAAATGCCTCTTTTTCTCTCTAAAATGGACTTTTTTTCTAAAACCACCCCTTTCTCTCTATAGAATTTGGGTTATGGATTTCATTCTTTTTTCGTATTCTTCTAATTCTTCTTTTTTTTCTTCTACTTATTCATTTTCTTCTACTTATTCATTTTCTTCTTCTTCTTCTTCTTCTTCTTTTTCTTCTTGTTCTTATTCCCTTTCTTCTTCTTTTGTTTCTTCCTCTACATCTTCTTTTTTTTCATATTCTTCTTCTTCTCCTTCTTATTATTATTCTTTTTTTTATTCTATTTCTTCTTGTTTCCATCTCCTTCTTCTTTATCTTGTTATTATTATTCTTCTTATTATCATTCTTCTTCTTCTTCTTATCCTTCTTCTCTTTCTTATTATTATTATTATTATTCTTCTTCTCTTTTTTATTTTTCTTTATCATTTCCTTCTTCTTCTTCTTCTTCTTTTTTATCCTCTCCTCCTCCTCTTCTTCTTTTTTATCCTCTCCTTCTCCTCTTCTTCTTTTTATCCTCTCCTCCTCCTCCTCCTCCTCTTCTTTTCCTTCTTATCCTCCTCCTCCTCCTCTTCGTCTCCTCCTTATCCTTCTTCTCCTCCTCCTTATTCTTCTTCTTTTAATTCTTCTTTTTCTCCTCATCCTCCTCTTTCTCCTCCTCCTCCTCCTCCTTCTTCTTCTTTTTTCTATACTTTTTCTTCTTCTTCTTTTTTCTATACTTTTTCTTCTTCTTCTTTTTTCTATACTTTTTCTTCTTCTTCTTTTTTCTATACTTTTTCTTCTTCTTCTTTTTTCTATACTTTTTCTTCTTCTTCTCATCATATTCCTCATCCTTCATTTTCTTCTTCTTCTTATTCTTCTCTTCATCCTCCTCCTCCTTCTTCTTCTTCTTATTCTTCTTTTTCTTCATCTTATCCTTATTATCCTCCTCCTCCTCCTTATTCTTCTTCTTTATCTTTTGTTCCTCCTTATTCTTCTCCTTCTTCTTCTCCTTATTCTTCTCCTCCTTATTCTTTTTCTCCTTATTCTTTTTCTCCTTCTTCTTTAATTCTTTTTCATCTCTTTCTTCTTCTTCTTCCACTACTTCTACTTCTTCTTCCACTACTTTATTTCTACTCCTTCTCCTTATTGTTCTTCTTCTTCTCTTTCCTCTACTTTTTCTCCTTCTTCTTCTTCTTCTTCTCTTCATCCTTCTTTTTTATTCTTCTTCTTATTTTTCATCTTACTTTTCTCCTCCTCCTCCTCCCCCCCCCCCCCCCCCCTTCTCCTTCATCATCATCTTCTCCTCCTCCTCCTACTTCTAATTCTTATCCTCCTAATTTTAATTCTCATGCTCCTCCTCCTACTTTTAATTCTCATCCTCCTCCTCATACTTTTATTTCTCATCCTCCTCCTACCACTAATTATCATCCTAATTTTAATTATTCTCCTCCTCCTCCTCCAACTTCTAATTCTCATTCTCCTCCTTTTTATCTATTTCTTCTTCTCCTTCTTCTACTACTTCCTCTTCTTATTCTTATTCTTCTTCTCTTTCTTCTACTTCTTCTCCTCCTCTTCCTCCTTCTTTTTTTCTTCTTATTTATTATTATTATTATTATTATTCTCTTTATTCTTATTATTATTATTGTTATTCTTCTTCTTCTCCTCATCCTCCTACTCCCACTTTTTCTTCTTCTTCTTCTTTTTCTTTTCCTTATTTTTTTATTTTTCTTCTCATTCTTCTTCTCTACCTTCTTCTTCTTATATTTCTTCTCCTTTTTCTTTTATTTCTTCTTCTTCTTCTTCTTCTTCTTCTTCTTCTTCTTCTACTTATTCTTCTTCAACTTCTCCTATTTCTTCTTTACCCTCTTCTCCTTCTTCTTTGCCTTCTTTTCCTTCTTCTTCATCTCATTCTTCTTCTTCTTCTTCTTCTTCTTCTTATGATCCGCTTCCTCCTCCTCTTTCTTTTTCTTCTTCTTCATCTACTTCATCATCTTCTTATTTGTTGTTCTTCTTCTCCTTCTTTTACTTCTTATATTCTTCTTCTTCATCTTCTTCTCCTCCATTTTTTTCTTCTTCTCCTTCTTTATCATCATCTTCTTCTTCTTCTTCTTCTTATTCTTCTTTTATTACCCCTTCAATTTTAATTAAAAAATATACTAGAGATTAAAAAATAAGAAATTATATTAGAAGTAATCATGAAAGGTAATTCTGAATGACCTTCACATCGAGATATTTTGTTGTTTTGGTAGTAAAGTACTGAAAGAAGATATACGAGGGGATCTTCATTGGGAATGACTAAATAATTGATAACCACCTTATATGCTAGCATGACAAAAGGTCATTTTACAATTATCCAACCTTCATTCTGTGACCAAAAATAATCACAATAAGGCTATTTATAAATTTCATTATAAATAAAAATATGAATTATCTCTAGAATCTAGGATTTACAATTTGAATCCTTTTTATAATGCCTATTAGAATAGTTGTTAATTTTCATTGACTAATCTAATATTACATGTGCAATCACTATGTTATTAATATCTAGACTAAAGATCAAATTTATTATTTGTATGATCTATATACTTGTAGAATTATATTAAAATAGAGCCTCTCACCCAGCTAGATTTTGGGATAAACTTAATCTTGTAACAAAGTTGTAATACGTTCTTTACATCATTGCTAGTGATATTTTTCTAGTTTGGTTGGTCAACTTTAATTAATGTAAGAAGCATCGAAAAGAGATAATTAGATTTTTATTAGTTTTAATTAATATTATCTTATTTTATTTCATTAATATTTTGATTGCATGTATTGTATTTATCTTGTAATCATGATAATTTTATCTTCATTTTTTCCTTTTTTTTATTTTTTGGTTTTTTTGCCTCCACCCTTACATGAGTAGAAACTCTAAGATTGAGATAACATATTTAGACCTAGAGTTCAAAAAAAAAAAGAACCATTTTGAAATAGAGAGTAGACAAAAAGGCTATGGAAGGAACAAGCTACAATAAAGAGGTCAAAGGTTATCATTGGCATTCTATTTAATAACCCAACCATTACCATACCTTGGGTGATTATTAAGAAGTCAATGATTATGGATAGTTATTTTGGGATTTGGTTATAGTCAATGGAAGCAATCTATTTTGAGTTGAAGCTTAGTCTAATACTACTGCATTAGTATAGTGTGAGGATTTCAAAGGATCCAAATGGGCATGTTGTTATATTTTTTGAGTTATGTGCCACATTTAAAATTATTGGAGTTAGCCGAGACTTAATCATTTTGTGATTGTTTCCTTTCTTTTTGAGAGAGAAAGCATGAAGTTAGTTCTACTACTTATCTTGATGCTCCATAGGATGAACTTATACAAGCTTTTCTCTCAAGTTTTTCTCATCTCAAATTACCTCACGACTGAGGAATAAAATAAGCCAATTCTATCAGGAAAAGATAGAGACTTTGTATGATGCTTGAGACTGTTTTGCGGAGTTCTTGAGGAGTTGCCCTCGACACATGTTTGAATTGTTGTTCGAAGCCCAAACCTTCTACAATGGAATTAATTATATAATGAGATGTACTATTTATAAGGCCTCAAAGAGTCTGATTATGATAAATCTTTTAAGAAGTCTTATTTGTTGTTTAAAGATTTGATAAAAAATAACTACCAAATTCTAAATGATTATAATTTTTGTGAGAAGACAAGCTGGAGTTTTAGAGCTGGAGCAAATCACCATGATAGAATCCAAGATTGGAACACATATAAATAAGTTGGAAGTCCATCAGAAGAATTGAAAAAGAATGGGAGAGCTCGTCATTTTGCATGGGCAATAAATGATGACTTTTGACCAAATTTATCAAGTGGATGAAAACAACAAGTTTCAAAACAAAGAGTATGTGTTTCGACTCAACCCTAATATACACACACACTATCATCCAAATATGAAAAATTATAAAAACTTTTCATATGTGCCTTATGGTAGTTAGCACCAAAATATTAATCAAGTCCTGAAGAATTTTGGCATGATTCAATGGAGTATACAATTAAGGATGGTTAAGCTCAAATTACCAATACCAAAAATTAGAATATAAGCTATATGTGGATGATAGGTTCATGGCACTACTGACATAGATGAAGCAAAAAAATAATTGTCAAGAATACCATAACAAATGAAGAAGCTTTAGACTAAATTGGAAAATATGAATGTGACAATTTTTAGTATAAAATATCATATTAGACAACTAGCATTATCATTTAAAGGGAAGATTATAAATAAGCTACCTGGTAATATGAAGGCCAACATAAATAATACTTCTCCATAGTAATTAGATACAAAAAAGTGTAAGAGGGGCAACATGAGGAGCAAGCTAAAATAGATGAAGTTGTTACTAATAGTACTATAACTTTTCTAAAAATTGTGACACAAACCTTGATTGATTCAAAAGTCATATGGCCCAATTCCATAATATTTTTTGAGGCCATGATATATATTTGACAAAATACCTATCTCATATTCCCAATTATGATTGATGGAGAAGGTGAAGTAGGGAAGTGAATTGAGACTACTTAAAAAAGTAGAAAGAAGAATGTGATAGATAATGATGTCAAAAGTAATCTCCCTCTTTATTTACCTTTTCAACAAAGATTTAGGAAGAGAAAAATAAACTAATAATTTTTGAGATATTTCAATATTTTCTAGAAGCTAGAAGTCATTATTCTATTTGTCAAAATATTATCCCAAATATCAAATTAAGTTCATGAATGATGTCATGAGTAGCAAGAGAAAGTTGAAAATGTATGGAAACATAAAAATGATTGATAAATAAAGTGCAATCATTTAATGAAATCTCATGAGAAAATTGAAGGATCCAACAAGTTTTATTATACCATGTACTATTGAGAAACACACATTTTGGAAGGTACGTTGTGATTTAGGATCAAGTGTTAACTTAATGCATTTATCGATAGCATGAAGATTAAAACTCAATGAAATTACACCCACATTTCTTTTACTCTAAAATAAATATCGATCGATTAAATATTCAATGGGTATTTTTGAAGATGTATTGATTAATATTGGTGTATTTATTTTTCAGTAGATTTTTTTGCGTTAGATATAAAAAATAAACACTATGTTCCATTGATCTTAGGATAATCATTTTTAGACACTAGACATTTCCTAATTTACCAAAAAATGAAAGTTTGCAATTTGAGTTTACATGTCAAATTCAATCTTGATAAGGGAGTGAATAGTCTGGATGATGATGAGAAATGTTGTTAGAGATGGATAATTTACACCATACAAGAATGCAATAACATGTCAATTTTTGATGAGAATACTTTGTAGAAGACTACTAGCCTAACAAAGATGAAGAAGATAACATATAAGAAGAAATTTTGAGGTAAAGTGTTGGAGGATAAAGTGATGAAGATGATTTTTATGAAGGCACAATATTTTTCAAAGTCGTGACTTTAAACAATTATAGAGAAGAGTACTCTGAAGATGAAAAAAAGAAAACAAAACATTCAATTTCTTGATGTAAAATTACGAAGAAAATAAAAAGAAGAAATTAGAAATTACATATGAAGTGAAGTGGCTAATAAAATGAAAGTTTAAGACAAGATAGAAATGTGAGATTAGGAGACTCCTAAAGAAATCAGAGAAAAATGAAGAAATGATGAAAATCATGGCTTCCAATAGTGCCATAACTTTGGAGTTATGGCTTCCATATATGACTGAAAATTATGTTATGGAAAGTAAATGTTTAACCTACAACCTAGCATAGCACCATGGCACTCAAAAAAGTCATGGCTTCCATAAAATAGAAACCTAGTCAAAAAAGATCAAAAGAAGCAAGTTGTAGGGATGATCCAATATCAAAAGAAAAGTAGAAAAGAAAAGAAGTGAGAAAATACACTAAAAAACTTGCTTGGACAATCAAGATCATTGATGGATGTATGAACTCATTGATGATCAAGCTATAAAAATTAAAAATAGCACTACTTGGTAGCCAACCCAAGAATTTTTTTTTCTATACTATTCATTAATCCTAAGAGTTAATGATGGATCTCAAACCCCACCATGAATCATTAACTAACCTCAGGGGGAAGTAGCCTCATCATCTTAGTATACTATAATACTCAAACATAGTCATAGCAAATAATTATTTAGAAGGAATACAATCTATATATTTTTTTTTGTAAGTGGGAGATGGATTGCTTAAGTACAAGCAATAGTTTTTGTGTGAGAGTTTGTTCGGTATGCCAAATACTGATAAATATTTATCTTTATATATGATTTTCAAGATGTGTTTTAAATGAAAGAAAGGTTTATTTGTATGATTTCATAAAAACTTAATTTTGGAAGATTTTGATGAATAGTTTTGAAATCAAAAATTTTGGTGTCGAATGTATGGCGTGGTGGAGTTAGTTACTAGAATGAGAGCAAAAAGTCATGTTAATTATAGCATCTGATATGCTATGAATTGATTATGCCTTTCAGTACTTATAGATTGATTTTAGAATCCAATTTGGCCAAAACACTATACACATAGTCTAGGTAATTTTTGTATGTTATGATTTTACCATCTTGTTGACACAATTATGTCATTTCATAATACATTCTTTTAATTGCAAAGATTTCTTGGAGTCAGCCAAATTAGCTCGAAATAATTTCATAACTATAATATTAGTTTCATATCACAATAATCATGTATCCTACTATTTCTAAAAGTCATGACATCCTCTAGATGCCATAACTTTTCTTTTACTTAGCCATAAAATACTCAAGAAAAAGCCATAATAATGATCCGATGTCATGACTTTTGGCTATAGAATCTTAAAGAGATCCAAACTCGAGCCATGACCAACATAAGCACTATAACCCTAGGCTTAAGAGGAAACTAAAGCCACTACCATTCTTTAATAGCATGCCTTTGGGTTATAGAAGCAAAATATACAAGCTATGGTGACACTCATCACCACAAAATTGGATTACTGAAATTAAATGCATAATCTATTGCCACGTTTTAGTACCATGAATTTATATCATAGAAACTAAATGAGTCATCATGACATTTCCCATGATTTTGTGTTATATAACTAAAATATTTTGTGTTATATTACTAAAAGATTAAGTTCATTACTCTTATTCAACACTATAACCTCCAATTAATGAAACCCACACTAGATACTTGATTATATAAGTAAAACCCTAAGAAGTCAACAAAATTTAACAAGAGGCATGAGGAAGATGACCCAAGGGGCTCCACAACTTTATTTTGAGGGTGAAATACAAGCAAAAGGCTGATATAAAGATTACGCATAAATCCTAGGAGGTGGGCGAGCATTCCAACCCCTCTTAAGAACAACTCGAAGTGAAATTGAGTGAGTTTTAAGAAATTTAGTTTTTGAAGCTTAGATTCTTACAAGTGCTAAAATTGGCAACCAAATGCATACGAGATGAATTTTCACTTGTCTTGTATGTTATTCTTACTGATTTCAAGCTAAAAGGAGAATCTAAGGATGATGTAATATCTTTATTATAATGGATACTTATTTGATGCTTTAATGTGATATTTTGATGTTATATTATTTGATTATAAATGATTTGATAATTAAAACTAAATTGATATTATGATTTTAGCTATTGGTTGGGTCATGCATGATTAGATTGGTGGGTGGTGATAGGTAAGCCATAAAATAAACTCATGCAAATAGTAGGAAATAAGTAAAGCCCTTATGATTATGATACATGAGACAAACTCATATGTCAAAACCCAAGATTGTGATATATTTTATCATTGCGAGTATGAGCTTATGAAGCCAAAAGTATAAATACATCCATATGCCACTTCATTATTCATATCTTAGAAGAACTAACTCACGATTAATTTTGGGCGGTAAATAGAAGGTTCTCCTAAGAGTTTTATCTTTAGTGAGTAATTCAACTATCATAGTGGGATAATGATGAATAAAACATGTGACAAGCTTGAATGGATTGGTTTGTATGATGATGACAGTATTATGATTTACATTTGGTCATTTAACTACTACTATTGAAACACAAAGAAGAGTATATATTAATTCTGTAAGTATGGTGTTAACAAAGCAAAAAGTATATATATTTTTATTAGCACATTAATTTTCACCGAGAAAGATACTTAATGTCAGAGAATAAGATTAAAATTTTGAAACAACTGTTATCAGAAATTAATTAGTTTCCTAAAAGGTGATGACTTATGAATGACCTATGATGAGAGATGATGTATTATCTTCACAAAAAATTGACCTCCTTTAATTTTGGAATGCCTTCTCACATGAGTCATTGCAAAAAAAAAAACTTGACCTCCTTCCGAGTTAGTTTTTTCATAAATGTAGCTAATCAAGAGAAGTTCTCAATGGATTTATTGTAGTATCCTACCAATCCCAAGAAATTGTATATCTCAAAGATTGACTTTGATCTCTCCCTAGTTATAACTGTCTCAACCTTTTTCAGGTCAATGGATACACTTGAAACCAATACCATGTACCCCAAATCTTACCTCGGTAAGCCAAAACTATCACTTATTAAATTTGGCATACAAATTAATAATCCCTTAAACATTGTAAAATAATTCTCAAGTACTCTTCATACTCTAACTTAGACATAGAATAGATTAATGTTTTTAACAAAGACCACAATAAATTTATTTAGATAAAATTGGAACAACTATGTATGAGGTTCATGAATGCTACTGTAGTATTTTTCAATCTAGATGGCATCACTATGAACTTGAAATAGACATACTACATCACAAAATTATCTTTAGAATATTTGCCTCCCTAATCCTCAACCGATAGTAACTAGTATGAAGATCTATCTTTGAGTAAACTCATGATCCTCTTAGATGATGAAACAAATCATCAATCCTTGGAAAAAGGTACTTATTTTTGATAATAATCATATTCAACTATTGATAATATATGAAGGGTCCTATCTTTTTTCATAGAAAACTGTACTGGAGCACCCTAAGGTGAAGTGCTCGATCAAATAAAATTTTTATTCAATAATTTTTATAACTAGACCTTGATTTATTGTAACTCGTTAATATTATTCTACCTAGGGTCATAGAAATAGGTGACATATCATGATGTAACTTGATGGTAAAATTTACATCTCTTTCTATGGGGGTAATCTCAATAATTCATCTAGAAAAATATTATCATATTCACAAATTACCCTAGGTAGTTTCAAGTCTTATTTCATCTCATTCATTAGAGTAAGGCTTGTTAGCCAACTCATCAACTATTTGTATTACCTAGCATCATATATGGCCTAGGATAAGGAATCATACATATCCCATTGAACTTTGACATGTTCATGACTCATAGGTCCACAATGAGTAGAATCCAAAAGAACACTAACTTATATTTCTAATACATCTGATTAATACTTATTCTAATTCCGAGAGAAATCACAAATATTGGATTTTCCAAGATTTCAACTTTTATGCCCAAATGTTTCACACATAATATAACAATAAAAGAATGTAATACACCAGAATCAAACAATATCTTTTTCATTAAGTAAGAAAGTTGAATGGTAGCTCATATAACTAATTAATCTGCAATCTTTGTCTTATGTGTGATGACATAGACATGGCTTCTATTTCTCTAAAGTCCTAGTCTATGAGCCCAATCCTAGACATTGACCCATACCCTAGCCCCTCTAACATGCCTATGAAGTAGAAGATGCATGTATAGTACATTGAATTTGATTCTAGTTTTCCAAGCCCATGTTGGGATAAGGAGGAAGAAATTATGCATGTTTGCATCCCACTAATGATTGGTACAATGGTATTCCATTACTCTATGATTCCTGCTTATAGAGACAATTTCATTTCATATGATTAGACTGATACCAATAGTAACATGTGTCCTTTTGCAGTGAGCTAGGAGGCCCAAAGTCTTTCCATCTTTGTAAAATTGACCTCGGCCTTAGCCTGATAACCATGACTATATATGATATCCTTGTGGAATAGAAGTTCTCTACTTCTTCCCCAAGCTAAAAGAAGAAGCTTAGTTGTCTCTCCTCTTATCTTTCACAACTAGATCTCAAATGTTCTGGGTATCATCCACCTCTCTCTATTAATGGCCATGACTATCTTGACCAACGAGTTCGTGTCTTGTAGGAATCTCACAATTTTATCCTAGATGTACAATTTCAAACCATCTTCAAAATTTTTTACATTGACCATATCTGTGGACACATAATCATCAGAAAAATTGGCTAACTCATTAAACTTAGCCACATATTCAAGCAGAATTATTGTCCTTTGTTTTAGTTCTAGGAACTTCTAAGTTTTTACATATCGAGCAAATGCTAGAAAATACTTGCTTCTAATTCCTACCTCACCTACCACACCTAGGATTCATCATTTAATTATAATAAGACTAGCTTTATCTTTTTGACATTGAAGGTGATTAGCCTCCAAAAATTTTTCAATTTGTCAAAACCAATGATCAACTACCATCAAGTCCCCTCATCCCATGAATATTAAAGGATGGTGTAACTTAAACCTTTTTAGGTTACCTGACCCCCTTGGCATCCCATTGTACTAGCTTATGTAATTGTAGTTGGCTCAATATTTTCTTATGCATTGGATGTAGTCACAGCACTAATAGCCTTCATGAAGGCTTTCTAATTGAAGACTAATGGCATTTAGTTGTTTCCATGCCCACTACCCCTACATCCTCTTTCTTGACTTGTTATCTACACATGCTAAATAAAAAAAAATAGATTACTTTTTATAGTGATACTAATATTGTATATGCCAAGCACAAATATAAATTACATCTTAAATATTATATCAAAATATTATATCAAAAGTCTTTAACATTTTAAGTTTCATCACAAAATTCTCACACAAAATATTTACAAGAAAATAGTATTATTCTAGTTTATTTTACATAAATCCCATAAAAGTGACAATTCAACTTCCTTCACAAAATGTGACCTCAAATAGGTGTTATTCATTAGTGTCTGTCATGCACTTGAAATATTTTCCATAAAGGGTAAGCCATGCCTAGTAGAAAATAATCCTACAAGGGTATTCCCCTCCTAAGTGCACTTGTAATGGTCACAACTACCAATTAACACCCATCATTTCAAAATACAAATTATACTATGAAAATATTATATGTATGTAATAAGATGAAACTTGAATGTGTATTATACCACGAGCCCTTATCGACTCCCACCACATAATGTACATATTATTGTATGGTAAAAACATTAGTGATGAGCACATCTAATGATTAATTTAAAAATAAAAATTGTTTTTTTATAACCAAAATATAGAATGCCACCATTTTAATAATCCTTTTTAAAATCATAATCTTGTGTGTTTTCTTTGGATAATAGATTTTCAAGGTCTCACCATAGGATTTCGCATTTATTCTAACAATTTTTGGACTTGAACAATGGACATGTCTGAACTAGTATGTTTCTTTTTCCCATGAAAGGATGTAGCCCTACTTGTTATTAGTCATACATGTATTTTTTTTATTCCATATCACACACTCTATTGGCACAATCTAATGGTACTAAGCTTACCCATTAATTATTAAGTATACAGATTGACCATTATGCATATGCAATGTAATGAAATAATTCATATCAATATTATGTCACACTTGAATCAAAATCATAAAGTTTATTTGCATCATATACCTTATTATGTACATTCCAAGCCATATAATTTTAATGCATCCTAGATAACTATATCATCCTAGATAACTATATCATCCTAGATAACTATATCACATGCGTATAATTTCCAATCTGTATTTAATTTTAATGTACATTCCAAGCCAATTCTTATGAATTTAATTATGCATACATATAAAGATGTTCATATTACATATTCATCATGTAATATGGTTAGACATAAGTTTGCAACTTATTCAATCTTGCATGAAGGTAGGCAACCTCTAAGTTCAGGTTCATTTATAATCTTGACCTAGTAATTGACATTCTTAGATGCTATGTCCTTCTAAGTAATTTTTTTAATAGATCTACTTTACATAGAAATTTGATTCACCTCATTAGAGTTCACATATCTCAACTTATGACCCAAATTACAGAAATGATTTTTCTATTGGCGACATAACTTTCCCAGTGAATTGAACCCAAAATCAAGGATTTTTGAATAAGATTTGGTACTTGGTATTCCTTGAACATTTTTAGATCTATTCCTTAACTTTTATATCCAACTAGAATCATCCAAATCATTGGTCCTTAGGCCATGTTATGGCAAAAATAACTTTAGGGTTTTAGGTACATTTTTATTATAATTCTTCTAAAACAATTATTTTTTTTTACCCAATATTCTTTCTTAATCTTAGAAATTCTTCAACCAATCTTAACAACACATAGAAACCACACAAAGATGGAGAAAAACAAATAATTGCTCCAATATTGTGATTTTTTCCAAAATCATGACTTTTCTTTTCAAATGTCATGACATTTTGGGAAAAATCACGACATTATAGACAAAGTCACAACGTCCAGCACCTGTCATGACATTTTGACATGTCACAAGCCCATGAAATTAATTTAATGGCCTCAAGCATCATGACACCATGTCATAATTCTAAGTTTGATATACTTTTAACATTGAGTCTCTAATTATTCTTGGTTTGTTTCATCCTTTGAAAATCTAAAAAGCATTGTTTTTTTGCTAAATACAAATTATAACTTGCTTTTTACATTGAAACTATATAATACTACACATCAATGCATCTTTATTAGATATGAACATGAAGAGTTTAAGTACATGTTATAGGACCAATTACCACTATGAAAGGATAGATCCAAGGTAGCTTTCAATAAGAAGCTGCTCCAGATCAAATTTTTCAGAGCAAATAAGTATATTTCTAGTAGACCAATCACTACAAAAAAATTTTTAAATAGCTAGGAAAATTTAGCTAGGGATAAAATCCCTAGCTAATTATCGAGAGATTAACTAGGAAATAACAAGGTATTTGGATTTTATATTAAATTAAAATTTTGCGACGGATTAGTGACAGATTAGTGACAGAAATGGTCGATTGAAAACTTTCCATCGCTAATATTCTCGTAAATTTCTGCACAATGAAAAGTAAGAAATTTAGTGACGGATTTAGCGACATATTTTTTCCTAGCTAATTAGAAGAGCTAAAATTCATCACAAAATTAATACTTGAATTTTTTTACAATTTTATATTTAATTGCAAGCACTTATTCCTTAAATTTTATTTTTCACATAATATAAGCATTTAGTTAGAGATTTTTTCATATCTATTTGGACTGTGAATAATTTTCATCACTAATATTTAATGATTTATTTTTTTTAATATATTATTTGTTTTAATATTTTATTTTATTTTGTATATTAAAGATATCGTATGTTGTGGTCTATAGATGAGCGATCCTTAAAAGACTTTCTCATCGTATAATTATAAAAATAGGTTATTATAAATAAATAATTTAAAAATATATAAATATAAAATAATATTAATATTAATAAAGTTTACAATAATTATTTTTATGATTATAAAATTTTTAAAAAACTATACTAAAAATTTTTCTAGAATTTTTAATTTTTAAATTTAAAATTTTGTATCAAAAAAACCTTGAATAAATAATTCTATAATTATAAAAATTTTTCATAATATTTTAAAAAATAAATGAACACAGATTATAATTTCTACTAATAAAAGTTAAAATAATTCATTGTATGATAAAATAAAATATATTTATAAAAATATCTGAATTAATGAAAGAACTAGTAAATATTAATATTATTTTATGTATAAACAATAGTTTTATGATTATAGAAAACTTTTAAAAAATTAATTACTAAAAAATTTAAAAATTTTGAATTATTAAAAAAATTCAAATTTTTCATAATTTTTAAATGAAAATAATTTGATATTTAAAGATAAATACAGAGATGCTTTCCCCTACTGAAATTTATAAGAATTATATAATTGAGTAAGATTTATATTATTAGCTTTTAATATTTTATCTTTGTTAAATTTAAAAAATATAAATTTTTCTTAATAATCATCTCACTTAAGTAAATTTTAGAATTTTATAAATTATAAATTATATCAAATAATATAAAATTTTATGCCTTTAAAAAACTTTCGTATTATCTTCATAAAAATTAATATAAATTCTTAAAAATTTATAAACTTAAAATATATATATTTATATATTTTTTAACTTAAAGAGTATTTATAATTCTTAGGAAAGTGGCTTGAATACTGATAATCTTTTCATGTGTGCCTTGCTATATTAAGTTTACAAATTTTGTAGCCATTTGATTTGTTTTTCTATTTGAAATGCCAAACATCTATTTTTTTGAAATTATTTATATATTTATTATTTAATTAATTTGATAATTAAAAATTAAAAGGTATTTATTTTTCATGTATGTCTTGCTACACGCACATTAACTTGTTGAAAATAAATTATTAAGTAAAAAAAAAAGATGAGTCTTTATGTTTTATATATATTTATTGTATATTGAATGTTTCGATAATTTAAAATTAAAATATTAATGTAATTTAAAAAGATGAGTCTTTATGTTTTATTTGTTCATGCCTTTATGTTTTTCATGTTTTGATAATAGTTAGAGACAACTCTAGCTATTATCTTTAAGGAAACCAAAACATAAGTCGTGACATATTCAAAACGAAACATAAGTCATGACATATTCAAAACGAAACATAAGTCGTGATATATTCAAAACAACACATAAGTCTCTAACTTTCTCAAACATCCTCTCTCTCTGACTCCAGCATATTCAAAATAAAATATGGGGCGTGAATGTCCACAGAAACATATGGCTAGTGTTTGGGAAACACGTATGCTACACGACATCGATGCATCATCATAGTCATGGCATACCCATGAAAAAAATCCGATCTTTATGGATTGGAAGCAATTTGCATCATGTTAGTTTTACAGAACTCCGAGGTTGACAGTGATAAATCAGTACTATCGCAATAGCTTTCCAGCAAGTCTTCTTCTTCCTAAGTAAACCCAAGGGTTTCAATCATGCTAGGCCAACACTGCTCAGTAATTATGATCTCTCCTGTGCACTCTATAAGCTCAAGCAAGGAGTCCCAGCAATTCAACGATTCTTATTCTAGTTTCAATAGAGCAACGAGTGTGGACCTTGATCCTTCATTGAGCGTTCTCGCCGTGGCCGTGGAGTGACAGCTTGCTGCAATGAGAAACAACCAGAGGACAAAATTGAACTCGTCAGCCATTTGAGGATTCTCAGAGATTGGCAGAGGGTTTGTAGTAATCTAAAACTTTTCATCAGTTATATCTGCTACTAAACTATATGTTTATTCACATTCTCTATACTAATGTCGCACTTTAGCCTTGTTTCTTTTTTGTAATTACTGATTACCATCATGATATTGGTTAAGAATATGATCACTTATTATTTGTTCAAAATAAAGACTAATATGCATGTGTATTCAAAATAAAATGTGTAGGTAACTATGCTACTATAATTAATGGGTACTGTAAAGCTAATTGTACTGCAGAAGCTTGTAGCATGTTCTTCTAACTTTTGGGACATGGGCTAAAAATGAAATGAAGTTGCTGCTACAATCTACTCCAAAGATTGTGTGAAGATAGGAATGTGGATGCCATCCTCATGATGTTGGAGACAATGTTGACTTTGAATATTGCTCCCAAAAAGGCTCTGTTTGAGAAAATTGTTGTAACTTTGTGTATGGCTGGAGATATGCAAAAGGCCAGATCAGTGTTTGATATGTTTGTGAGAGCCTTTGTGCCTAATATCATTACTTACACAATAATGATAAAATTCTTGCTATAAAATGAATTGTCTGCATGAGGCACTTGATCTGTTCAATGATATGAAATGGTGGGACACCCGCCCCGATATTGTTACATTTACTATTTTGCTCGACGGCTATTTAAATGTGTATATATCTACGCATGTATGGCCAGCATGCGCAAGGGGAAGCCATGAGGCTGTTGCACCTAGTCCTATTTTCTGGAGAAGACGAACAAGGCAGAAGTTAGACATGATGTTATTTGTTATACAGTCTTGATTGATGGGCACTGCAAAGTGAATAACCTTGAAGAGGCAGTAAATGTGTTTGATGAAATGGTGGAGAGTGGCTCAAACCCGACATGGTAACGTGCACAACCCTTCTTTCTGGTTGTTGTAATAGAGGAGATGTGGATGTGGCTGTGAACCTGCTCGATAAAATGTCGATGAAGGGGATTTCATCTGATGCACACACATTGTCTACCCTATGCCATGGAATTCTAAAAGCTCGAAAAGTACAATTCTGGAAGTACTAGACTAGAGCAAATAGAAGTGGGTGAGCAAACCTAAAAGCTCATGAGAATGTTTAATCAGTCCTTGTTCAGAGGTAAACATGATGTTTTGGGACATTTTTTAACTTTTTTGTGTTTCTTCCTTTTTTTTCTCTCTAAAAAATTGTATCATTTGATAGCATTTCAGGCTATTGTGCTGATTATTCATTTAGAAAGTTGGCAAACATCATCCATATGTGCTTAGTCTTTGAAAGAGTTGGTTTAAAAAATATATGGGCAAAATTATATATAAATATTTGTATAACTATATAAAACTCTATATAATTAAATATAACTATACTTGTAAGTATGTATATTAATATATATACATATATGTAAATCTATATTTTTTTTTATAACTTTGTATACATTTATGTACAACTACTTATAACTACTTATATGAATATATCTATATATAACTATATGTTTAAGAATATATAACTATTTATAACTATATATATTATATGTATATTAACATATAACTATAAATAAATGTATCTTACTATATGTATAACTGTAAAAACTTTATACATAACTATATTTAAATATATAATTTACAACATATATTTAATATACATTTTTAAATTATTAATATATAAAAATGTATTTTACTATATCTATACCTATAAATAACTATATGAATAAATATATAAAATTAAATGAAAAATATATATATACCTACATATATAAATATAAGTTTAACTATATTTGTAACTATATGTATAATCTCATGTAACTATATTTATAATTACATGTATAACAACATACAATATTATGTTTATCTATATGTGTATAACTATATAAAACTCTATATAATTAAATATAACTATATTTGTAACTATGTATACATATATGTTAATCTATATATTTGTTTATAACTATGCATACATTTATGTATAACTACTTATAACTACTTGTATGAGTGTGTGTGTGTGTGTGTGTGTGTGTGTGTGTGTGTGTGTGTGTGTGTGTAACTATATGTTTAACTATATATAACTATTTATAACTATATATATTATATGTATAATAACATATAACTATTAATAATTGTATCTTATTATATGTATAACTATAAAAACTTTATACATAACTATATTTAAATATATAATTTACAACATATATTTAATCTACATTTTTATATATTAATATATAAAAATATATTTTACTATATCTATACTTATACATAACTATATGTATAATGTATAAATATATAATATTATATGAAAAAATATATATACATACATGTATAAATATAAGGTTAACTATATGTGTGACTATATGTATAACCACATGTAACTATATTTACAATTATATGAATAACAACATACAAAATTATGTTTAACTAAATGTGTATAACTATAACTAGACTAATTTCTAAGCCATATAAACAAAATTATTTAGTAAATTTATAATAGAATGTGTATAAGTATAACTATATAGACACACACACACACACACACACTTGGAAACATGAATGGTGTACTTTTACATACAATGGACACTCTTAATGCATAATAAAATAAAATAAAATGAAAGAAGGTAACTCAACAAAATTGACCGCTTCTCATTTACTTCTATTAGATATTTTTAGGAGTTAGTTATTCTATTATTGATTTAATTATCATAATATTTTTCTTCAAACAAATACATCTGCATATAAATGATATCAAAATGTGCAATGAATTGTTGTATGAGTTGAAATTTCCAACTTTTAACTGCATCCCATTATGTGATACATATTCCTAGAAAGCTTTTAATTGAATATTAAATTGTAAATGTGTAGGCATGTGGTGCTAAATACATTATCAAGATGGATTTGCTAGATGACACAATTGTTGATGATGTCGTTGTTGCCCTAGTTGACCTTTCTAGAAGAGTATCCTATAATATGCTCCTTGATTCCTTTTTTGTATTCATTATTTTGTACTTCAATTTATTTTTCTTGTTCCATGTTTCAAAACTATTATGCTATTTAGATTCTAGATCTAGTTTCCTTTCATCCAATCTTATGCATGTTCTTACTATTTAGGGGGGAGTTGTGGATTTTCTAACTTCCAAGAAGGATTTCAAAACATTCAAGGATAATCTTGTATTATTTTGGGACAATTTAATAGTAGAATCTCAGGATCGGCCATTATTTGATAAGGTTTTGTTTGAAAAGTGTATGAATTATGTAATAGCATTTTCATGGTAAAGCTACATCTTTGGTTGAATATAAAGATAAATTCTGATATTATAAATAGTATTTCAACCTTTGTGCAATATATACATACATATTGAATTTGATGCCATGATCAATAAGAAATTAGTAGTTTTTTATTTCTGTCTGAATTTGATGCTTGCATGATGATTCCACAAGAGAATGGGAAAAGCAAAATAAAAAGCTAATGCTGAAGGGATTGATTAACCTAGAAAAAGCTGATCCCTTCTCTTTGTTTCTTGAAAACGGAGTTGTTTCAAATTGCTTGTACAAGGATTCTGATAGAATTCTAGGAAATACTTATGGCATGTGTATTTTGTAGGTTCTACTTTTCTTTTCTTTCTAGATACTATGTTTAAGATTCTCATCACTGTTAATAACTCTTTTTTTTGCCTTTGAAATTGTGTAGGATTTTGAAGCCTTAACTCCAAATATTATTGCAAGAATGATTGAATCTATGAAAGGCGGAGGTCTAATTGTTTTACTTCTTTGAACCCTTTCATCACTCATGAGTTTGTGTACCATGATCATTGTAAGTTATATTTCATTGCCCATTATTTGCTTACACTAAAACATGATATGCATTCTTTAATCGTTGAAACTGAATGTCTATGTTGTTCCTGACATGTTAGGATGTTAATGAGAGATTTAGAATAAAGTTACATTCTAAAATAGTTTTTCGGTTCAACTAGAGGTTTCTCTTATGTGTACATATAAGAGAAATACTAGTATATCTCTTATACATACATACTGAGTATATATGTTCATATATACTACAGTATATACATACATATATACTAAAAGTATATATGTACATATATACTTAGTATATCTACATATTACTGCAATATATGTGTACATATATACTCAATATATCTACATATATACTGTAGTATATGTGTACATATACTATAGTAATATATGTAACTAGTGAAATGCTAGTATATATGTACATATACACTATAATATATGTGTACATATATATTGGAATATTATATATTTATCAAAACAGATTTTTTTTTTATTAAATTTGATTTGATTGACTGGTTTAATTTTCATACAAATATGGTACAACAATGTTCCCCATATGAAGCTTGTAGAAGTGAAAAGATTTTTTACTAGACATGACACCCTGTGACTAGGACAGCTTTGTCGCAGCAAAAAGATAGTGATCAGAGGGGCTAGGGGAGATAAAGCAATATCAATTTCATGGATAAATTATACTTTATACACTATCATTAGATACATTGATGAAGAAGATGTAATAAAATTTTGTTATATTTTTGTTTTAACTATGTAAAACAAGGATTGTGTAGATTGCAGTTATTCAAAATTATTATGCAAAAAATATTTTCATCATCCTATGTTGCACATGAGCATGGTAGAGTGCTCCATTTTTCTATGTTCAAGTTTCTTATTGATTTGTAGATGGTTATTATTGCTGATGATTAGTCTCTACTCCATCTTCCATTTCTTTTGTTAGCTTGTCAGCTCGGTCATGGTAGGGCAGAGCAACACCCTTATATGCCTTGGGACATGGAAAGAGTTCTGGTTATGGGAAGGTAAGATATAAACTTTGATGCGCCAAGACTGGCTTGTGGCTTGTTTTCCATGTTTTCCATGTTTTCCTTTAAAAGTTTTTAGATATATTTTTGAAAATTTAAATAATATTCACATTTTCATATTAATGTTCATTGTGATGTTTTGTGCCTTCTTTGAGAAGTAAAATGGGATAATACTTTATATGCTGTTCTATATCTATATCTATACCTGTTGTTCTATATCTATAAGATATCCATAAATACTGTAATGTATATGAATATATATTATAGTATATATGTACATTAAATACTATGGTATATATGTACATATATACTCAGTATATGTACATCTACATTTTAGTATTTAATGTACATATATACTCAGTATATGTACATATACACTATAATATTTAATGTACATATATGCTAAATATAACTATCTTATTGATGAGCACGATGTTTGTGATATTGCTTATGTTTTGCTGGGTGCCATGTTTTCTACTTTATCAATTGATACATTGTTCTATTGAACCTACAGGTGTAATATGTGGACAAGATAAAGAAATATGAGAATATAGGAAAATAGTTGTGCGTGTGTGTGTGTGTGCGTGTGTTTGGACACAGATAGTTATACTATATTCTACTGTATGCAGGTATATTGCATATATACATGCCTATGAATTTTTAAGTAAATGTAGAGAAATATCATATGCATACGTGCATGATAGCACCGTTAATTTGTTTTTTTATTACTGAATGTTACAGACCATTCCCGTTATTCCTAAGCCTTTTCTTAACAACTTGACTGGGAAGACGGTCATTGTAAAACTCAAGTGGGGAATGGAATATAAAGGTGAGCTACATTGTGTTCTTTTCTTGTGCATTGCATTTTTTTTTACTAATTTTATTCTCTTTGGTTTATTTAAGGTTTCCTTGCTTTGGTAGATTCCTATATGAACCTGCAGGTGTGTAAAAAATCAATACCACATAGTCTGTTGTCATTTCAACTTCTATTTTCCTTTTGTTTGCCACTTTCTAACTTTCTTATAATTAAAAATGAACTGATGCATGAAGCTTTGCAACATAGAGAAACATGTTGATGGGTAGTTCACTGGAAATCTTGGAGAAATCTTGATTTGGTAATTTAAAAATAAGCTCATGATTATCTCATTGTGTGAAATTTTTAGCAAATGGTAGTTGGTGTTGCATGTGCTAGTCTATCTGTTTATCAGCGACATTATATTGTGTTCTTTATTGGTTTGTAAATATAGTATTCTATGCTCCATGTGCAGGTGTAACAATGTTCTCTATATGCGTGGAGTACCAGAGGACAAAGAACTAGAAGATGCTGACCATGCCTGAGAGACCTATATGTGTCTTTTTTAAGCCCTAGATTATTTTTTTCTATTGTCTTTGATAGAATGTGTAGCCGGATGAAAGTACTACACACACACACAAGCTCATAAATACATGCACAAGTATACATATATGCAACTGACACAAGTTTAAATAAAATGATGTTGGAAGAGCAGCTAGATACAAAAAGAGAATTGGCAGATAAAAGGAAAAAAGAGTTGGAGGTGGAGAGGAAATGCAGACTAAAACTAAAGAAAATAATGCAGATGACCATGGAGGGACATGTTCGGGTGCTAGAGTAGTATACAGATTTTGAGGAGCTAGGAGAGAAAAGGCAACATCAGTTTCCTGGACAGATTATACGTTGTGCACTGTCATTAGATACATTGATAAAGAATAATATGTAATCAAGTTTTGTTATGTTTCTGTTTTAGCTATGTAACATATTGTATCGAAATATTTTATTAACTAATTTTATTTTTTGTTAATTATAAATAATTGTTTATAGTTTATGTTTTTATTAAATTTAATATAAAAATTTTATAATATGTAATTAAATTTTATGTGAATAATTAAAAACGTGAAAATAATTCTAGAATGAAATATCTAGGGATTTTTCCCTCGCTAATTTAGCTAGGGATTTTTCCCACACTAGTTTTGCTAGGGAATATTCTCTCACTAATTTTGCTAGGAGATATATTTACTCATTAATTTTTGTGACGGGCACTTTAGCTTGGGAAAGGTTATATCGTTAATCCATCATTATATCCACTTTAGCGAATGAATTAACACATTTAGCTAGGGAATTTTCCCTACCTATTTAGTATTTTTCTTGTAGTGAATTAGTATATGATAGTTATCCAAGTAGGGAGAATAGTGAACCTATACAAATTCCTATTTGCATAGATCTAGTATTGATTCCTTCAAGAAATCAGACAAATCAAGGAAGATGAATTGAGTAGCCACCTGATTATTTTGAGTCACGAGATTCACCTAATGATTTCGATTCCCAAGATATGCCAATTAAAAAGGTGAGTGATATTATTCCAGCTAGAATTGAGTAAGACCTAGTTGTTGCTGATGATATATTTAAGTCTGAATTAAAAAGATCATCCGGGCCCTAATTGATATCCTTTGGATTTCATGGCTATGTAGTAATCATGAATGCATGAAAGATCAAAATGTTTAAAAGGCCATCTCACTTGAGAATAAAAAGAAATGTATTTAGCATGTTGGATATATAGTAGAAAAAAATGCCTTATTTACATATTGAAAAATTGCTTGCATGGACTTTGAAAAGCTCCTAGGTAGTGATACAAGAAATATTATTCATTCATGAAGTCTTATTACTTTTAATATATCTCTTTTGACCAATATATATTCATAAATCATTAGCCAATTGATGACTAAATTATATATTTAAAATACATTGATGATATTTTAATCATTGGCTGTAGCATTACACAAATTATTAAGATTAAGAGAGAACTAGAAAAATTCTTTTTTATGAAAGACTTAGGTCTAGTCAAATAAATTTTAAGAATGAGTTCCATATTGGATATGCCTTTTAGTTGTATCTAGTTATCTTAATAATTCTACACTGATAAAATTTATGAGAGATTTGTTATAAATGTGGGTAAGCTAATTTTAATCCTTTTAGCCAAATTTTTTAAACTGAGTATTGAGTAGTAGCCAAAGAATGACAAGGAAATAAGAAACATGAGTCATATTTTTTAAGCCTTACTTATTGAAACTCTTATATGTGTTATGGTTTATACTAGACTAGATATAACACATGTATTTATTATTAATTACATTCTTTCAAATCATGTAGATATCATTGGGTTGTAGAAAAATCTACAATGTGTTATTTATGAGGGACATCTCAATTATCTTTATGTGTAAGTAAGAAAAGCTTTTGCTTGTCAAATATATTGATTCTGATATGGTCAATGATTTGGATTCATACATATCAATCCCGATTATATAATAACCTTTGGAGAGGAAATAGTATCATGACAATCCAAGTTGCAGAAGTATATAGCATTATCTAATACTAAAGTTGAGTTCATTACAGCTACTCAAGATTACAACTAAACTTTATGGATGAAAAGGTTTCTTGTAAGTATTGATATGTGACATGATTCGTACACTACATGGTGCAATAGTTAGAGTACATTACATCTATCTAAAAATGTAGCCAATCATAGTAGCTCAAAGCATATTGATATGTACTATCATTAGATATGATATGTATTAGATAAAAAGTTAGTTATATTTGAAAAAATAAAAATAAATAAAAGTATTACTGATATGTTAACTAAATCTTTATCATCAATAAAAGTTAGTTTTACTAATATGTATTAGATTAAAAATTAGTTTTATTTCTTTAAAGCATGTGCTATTAAGTGTTTCCCCACCTATGGTAGATAGGTAGAGGGAGAGAATTATTGAGTATGTCTGACATTGGTAGATTGGGTTTATTTGGTTTGAACTTTAGGTTGGCTTGTTTTAATTTTAAAAATATCAATATATAATTATTATTTTAATACTACATGTTTTATTTTTTAGTTACTGCTTTATTTTTATTTTTTTTGTAGGTGAGAATAATGGTGGACCAAGAATGTGGGATAATTTCCTATGTTCAATTTTGAATATATATATATTGTGTGTGTGTGAAGATGGGAAATTCTCATTTTTCCATAAGTGGTGCTCAGATGGAAGCTTGCCCCTTTAACTCATTACTTGAAAGAAAGAAAATGGAAAGAGAAAGGGGGTTTTTTGTTATAAAAGATAAAGTACAAAAACAAAAGCACAATGGGCTCCTCTCTCTCATGTAGTTCAAAGATATAAAAAAACATTTTCTTATAAAATGTCACATAAGGAATATGTGTTCCTTTCTCTCTCTCTCTCTCTCTCTCATGGCTCATGCATAAGAACAAAAATTTTTTTATAAAACAATATAGAAGAAGCACAATGGTCTCCTCTTTCATATTGTTCATGCAGAAGAAAAAATTTCTTTACAAACCATTACACAAGCTTGGCTGTTGTTTTCTCTCACCTTTGGTTGTATTGTTTAAAAAAATTCAAAACTTTTTTACAAAACACGTTGACATAGTTATCCATAAATTATTTGAAGGTTTCTTGCCATGATACACTGATAATTTGAACTTTAAATATAAAGATTAACATGAAAAATGATATGAGTCCTTCTCTTTGATATTTTATGCTTTGTGGATGTTTAGTAAGCATAAAGAAGTCTTTGGTAAATGTTATTTTAATAGGTGATGTATAAATTAGACATTTGAATTTTTAATGTGCATTTTGAAATTGTGAAATAAATTATAATTGATTATGAATTTTATGCTTTAGAATTGTGCACTAAAAATTCAAAATTGATCTATTTGGTTTTAATAAAAATAAATTCATGACTGAATTTATTTTATTAAAAAGATTTTTAAAACAGAAAATTTTAATATCATCTAGGTTTTGATTTTAAAAATTTCCATTATACCAAAAAAATAATTTCATTTCTTAATATTTTGATAGTTTCAAAATAACTACAAATCTAACTAGCTTTATCAACAACTGATATCAAAGCATATTACTAACACCAACATTAGAAGATGATTATACTACATGGGAAGGAATTTCTTCTTGAAACATTGTTGCACACATGGGAAGGAATTTCGTCTCTCTCAAGAATTTTAGGCATTGCAGTGATTATACTACATGCACAAAAAACACACAACACAACAAAATTCCATCCAAATAAAACATTTACTCTAATAATTACATCATTCGTATTTTTGTTTTTAATGTGCATTAATTAATGTGTTATTTTTTTTATTTGTGGTCAAGTGCAAGCAAATAAAGAAATTTTTGTGTTTTAAACCCGAAAAACTTACGTGATTGAGCTTGTAAATGATACAAGTCTAACAAATTTATTATTGCACTTCATATGACAAGCTTTACCAAGCTTGCTCTTTGCCTATAAGGTCCTTTCTTGGGCAAAGTCATAGCCAACATTTTTATCTATTCTCAAAGGTATGCATCTTTTCAAGTTGCAATGACTTGGACTCGGGAACATCACAAATATAATGATATCTTATATTAATGTGTTTGGATTTAGAATGAGGTATAGATTTCTTGGAAGGATGAATTGTCTCTAATTGTCATAATAGACAATACACTTATTATGATGCATGCTAATTTCTTTGTATGAAAATTTTCATCAATAAGACATCTTTTCATGATTTAGTCATGATTATATATTTTATTTTTGTGATAGATAATGTTGTAAACTTTTGGAGTTCAGACAACTATGTGATTTTTTCATTGGAAAAGGACAACAGATATTTTGATAAAGACTCTTTGATATCAAGGTCATTAGTTAAGTCTCCAACATCATAACTTATAAAATTGCTTACCACTACAAAATAACATAAGGTCTTGCACATATCATTGAATATATAAAACTACAAACCATAGAAGAATAAGCCAATTTGTTTATGTATTCTCTTTCAGTTATATCTCTAGTCCATTGTTCAAAAGATAGTTGAAATGGGTCCGCTAAAACTACCATAGCTTTGCTTGCGTTGAATCTCTAATGTATCTTTTTGATATATGCTTCAAGTCAACAATTTTCTTGGATGGACCTTATTTTTTCATGAAAAAAATACTTATACAACAATATCTTATTGTTAACATGACTAATGATTAGAAATCATCGACATACAACAAAATAATATTAAATGTATTATCTAAAAAAATTATAAACATACAATATTATGAATTGATTTTTTTATACTATTCACTTGTCATGAAAAATCAAACCTATTGTACACAAGTTTCAGAGCTTGCTTGAGACCATACAAATGCTTTCCAAATTTTTCAATGTTTGATTTTTCAATAATAAATTCATTTCTTCTTGCATAACATCTTCCCATTTTTTCTTATTTTAAAGCAAGGGAACTTCTTGATGTCTTTTAAGTTTTATTTTAGTATCACATACTCACAAGAAGATAGCTATTTATTTCTTCATGTATAACATCATCCACTTCTTGATAGCTATTAAGAGGCTTCATTCTCTATTTTAGATCTCATAGAAATCTCAACAGAGGGAGAAAAAGAGTTGTGCTCCACTTGATCAATATAGTCCAAACAAATAGGATTGTCAATATGAGACTTGGATTTTTCTATATTATCACTATCCACATACAATTTATCATAAAAAATATCATATCTCTACTTCTATTCAACTTCGTGTTCTTTATGATCCCATAATCTATACTCAAAATGGTTTTGATCATTTCCAAAGTAGATACATAGCCTCTACCTTTACCTTACAACTAAGTTTATATTTTTCATCCTTAGGGACTTGTAGAAATGTCTTGCTTCCAAAAACTGCCAGATGATTATATAGTGCATATTTCCCATTCAACAATTTCTAAAATGAAGAAAGTTTAATCAATCCTATTACAATTCTTATGGCATCTCCCACATGAAATTCGATAACTTGGAATATGAAAGTAAATTCCTAATTTTTTTCCTCAATTATTTTGTTTATTTTTCTATCACACCATTTATTTGAGGAGTTTGAACTATCTTTTCAAGTTTATCATCATACATCGTATATTAACTATCAAAGAGATTTTGATACTCAACACAATTGTTTATGCTCACAACCTTAATTTCTTTCATATTTCTCTTTCAACTTTAGTGTGAACCTCATTAAACATGCATGTAAATTGTTATTTAACATTTAAAGTAAATATCACCTCAAATGATCAATAAAAGTTATGAAATTAAAGGCATCTCCATCTATTTTTGTATGCACAGTGCTGGCAACATTATAAATCAGATCAATGATACATGTTTTATTGAAGGTGGGTGAAGTTGAAATATATATATCTTCATTACTGGTTCAACTATGTAATGGTCACATGCTTATAAAGATATTCCTAAAATATTCATGGAGGATTTTCTTCTAATAAAGGTTTAAATCTATTTTTATTCATGTGACAAAATCTCAATTTCCAAAGAACTTTATATCTAATTTTCTGAACTATATTAATCTATCCCTTTTGAATTTTGATATGCATAACATAAATCATATTCTTTTTCTTTTCTCTATCCAATTAGGGATCCATATGTGAGTTTCCACTTGCTATCACACCAAAGTTGTTAGTGAATTCTTTATCATTTAGCTTGTTTGTGGATTCAGATCGAGAAATATATCCTGAATATGTCAACATTCTTGAGTTTCAATTTGTTTATTATGTGTATTTCCAAACATTTATCTTTTATTCTTATGAACATGCATTCACTACTATTTTTCATGCTCACATTTACAAAATTACCTTTCTAATAAAAATAAAATATGATAAATGAAGATGGGAGGTGAAACAAAATGATGCACTAGAGACTATCACTCAATTATTTTTTTTGGGATGTGAGACTAATATAATCACCATATTATTAATGGACTTTATCATGATGTATTTGTACTAAAAATATGTTTAAATAACAAATATAATGAAATTATGATTTTGATAAATATTGATAAATAATAGTAAAATTAACCAAATATTGGATACAATTGATCAACTTGGTACAATGTACAATGTTATTGTTGAGTGAGATGAAGTCATGATATTTTAATATCATGACATTTTATATACTAGTACATGCCTATCAAAAAGTCACAACAAACTTTTCTTAGTTTACACTCTACTAATTAATCATAATTGTACATAATAACTCTACCACCTAGTTACAATATCTTTCTAGTATGCAATATATTATTTGTGGCTGTGATATTATTTTGGAGTTATGGATGCATTTGCTCTAAAACACATTTTTGTTAATGACATTATTTTCATGCCATGGTAGCCAAATGCTTAATTGGTACTTGAAGTTGCAAAATATTTTAGCACCATAACATATTAATTATAGAACTAAAAATTACATAACACAATATAATTTTATATCATGACATTATTTAACATCATGATATTATACTCCATAGAATATTTTATTGAGTCATGACATTTCTTGAAATCACATTTCACAACATTACATTCTAGAGTCCCAACATCTTTTCAATATCATGGACATTATCATCATGCATATATGTGATGTCATGACATTGCTCAAAACATCCTACCACATAAAGATATAAATAAGATTTTATGTTTTCAAATGTCCTGAATTCAAACCAGTATCATGACATTATCATCATTCATATATGTGATGTTTTTTTAATTTATTTAACTACTATAGTACATGATGGGATCCAAATATATAAATGATGGACTTAACAAATTACAAAGAAAATTTAGGAGGAAAATTTGGAAAAGCAAGAGAGTGGAAAAGAATAGTGATCATCCAAGGACATAATTACCTCTCTTGAGTAGGCGGATAATCTCAATCTTAGCATGCGACAGTAGATTGGGAATTGGATTTGAAACCTAGATCCTAATGGTAATTATCCTTGGAAATACCCAATTCGACAAGATGATTCTCTAATCATCTCATCCAAATTTCTTCATAATGTTAAGATAATTAGAAATGTAGAGTTGGTTTATATAATTGTAGATGATGTGGTTTTATAATAAATAATTATGGTTTTTTATGTATTGAATGTAGATAGATAATAGTTTTTATTAGAATATTGATTTAAGGTTTGACCATCTAATGGATTGATGCATATTAGTTGTGGTAGATAATGACAAGCAGGCTATGAGACACATGCATGAGGTGGCCATCAAAAAAAAGTGATAGTGCTCCAACTCATTTCTTCATGTGATGGGCCAATGTGTGAAAATATTAGGTTAATGCAAGTTTAATTGATGTGAGTATAGTGTTTATGAAGCTAAAAGTATAAATATGATTATGACCATATAGTTATGAATCTTCTAAAAATACTTGTGCAAGAATGATGTGTTGGGTTATTAAGAATGTCTAGCTTTAGGTTTTATCAATTCTAAGTAGTCATTTCCTAGCTATGATAGATAGTGGCTAGAGGTATTTATAGTACATAATTTATTTTATTATCTGTTTCCTTAACACTTTTCTTTGTTTCTCTATTTTATTTATAGGTGCAACTACTAATATGTTGAAAGATTTGATACGTGGCACTGGGATAATAACAGGAGTCTCACTACCTAGTTAGTGGGCTAGAGAAATTTTTAGAGCATGTTCTAATCCACTCTGAAGATCTGGCTCACTTTAGTTTTATGTATAGCCATAATTATTCTGTGTGTGTGTGTGTGTTGTATCCATAATCACAAATGTGCAGTTCGTTCTTCTTTGTTCTCTCTCTATTATGTACTAAAATTAGAGGTGTCAACCGGGCCGGGCCGGGCCTGCACGAGGCACGGCATGGTTCGGTCGTGCCTGGGCTAGCCCGGCACTAAAGAATTCTGTGCCCGGGCTCGTGCCGTGCCCGGGTAAGGCACGAGCCGTGTCGTGCCGTGCCTGACTCGTGTCATGCCATGCCTGACCCGGCACGGTTCGGTGCCCGTGGCACGGCACACTAGCACGGGTTCGTCCCGTGTCCCCCTTGCTTCGCCCCTCCCGCAAAAAAGACTGCGGGTCGCATTTGATTGGACCCGACCCGTGGTCCCCTGAGCCGACCCAATCCCCCCCCACCCCACCAACGGGCAAAAAAAATTGAAATTTCAGCCGTTGGATCTCGCCTCCAACGGCTATGGGGCAGAATCCAACAGCCCTCATGATTCCGCCCCCTAAAAAATTCAAAAAAAATGACATTTTAAAAAAAAAATATTTTCTTTAATCTATAAATTTCACCCCCCCCCCCCCCCCTCTTTATAACATTTATGTTTTTCATAATCATTTTTTCTCTCAAAAATCTTGCTCCTCTCTCACGGGACTCGGGATTTCGGCATTCGGCTTGGATTTTCAGGAATCTCAACTTGAGTTTTGAATTTTGAGCTTGACTGTGGTGCACCGTGCATATGACCGACCTCACTGCTTTTACCGGATAATTTATTTGAAGCCTTTTTTACTTTCTCTCTCTCTCTAGTTTCTCTCTCTATACCAACAATAGAAAATTTTAAAATCAGTCATCTAGTCTCTAAATAACTATTCTGATTAACAAAAATCCTAAAAAATGACAAATTCTAATGAAACATATTTAAATTTAGAAATTGAAAATATTACACAGAGGTCTGAGGTTGCTGAAACTTTGGTTTCTCCAGTCGTCTCAACCTAAACTTTTAAAAAACAAAAAACTAGGAGCATTTTTGTATTTTGGACTCATTTTAATATAATAAAACAAAAAAAATGTTAGGGGTGAGGAAGAAGAAATGGCACCGTGCAAATATTATATGAAACTTTTAACATGTAACAGTTCGTTTGGGACTGGGCACCTTAAGAGGCATGCCGAATTATGCACCAAAAAATATGGTCCATTAGATCCTAGGCAAACCCAACTTGGCACTGCATTTTTTGATACTAGATCGAGTTGAGTCTCAAAGTTTACTCCCTTCATATACTCCAGCGAGTTGGGTAGGGACGGCATGGCCAGACTTATCACTTTGATAGGTCTTCCAATCAGATTTTCGGAAGATCCAAGGGTAGTGCGCATCATGCAGTCATATTTTTAGCCTGCTTATCATAGGATTCCTAGGTCCACATATAGGAATGACATACTAAAAATATATAAGTTAGAAAAACAAAAAATAATTAATGAATTTATGGCATAGAGTGGAATGGTGTCCGTGACGTCCGATATCTGGACAAGTCACGATAAATCATCTTATGCATGTCTTACTAGCCACTATGTAGATTCTAACTGGACTATGAATAAAAAAATTTTAGGATTCTCTGAGATTCTTCATCCTCATGATGGCCCGGCCATTTTTTAGTGTATGATGAAAATCTTTAGGGAATATAAAATTCAAAATAAAATTTTTAGTGTCACATTCGATAACGTATCTAATAATGGAGTAGCAATTAACATGTTTGTTATGAATATTAGAGACGCACCATTAGGAAAGATTTTTCATGTCGATATATGTGTTGTGTGATTAACCTGACTGTTCAAGCCGGTATGAAGGTATGTTCCCTCGCGTTGGATAATATACGTAATGCACTAAAATATATTCGCACTCTTTGCAGACAACAAGAGTTTGGTAGTCTCTATTTTTCTGCAAATCTTAAGAAGAAGAAATTCCAATTGGATGTGAGACATCGTTAGAATTACACGTACATGATGTTGGAATCATGTGTTGGATACGAACACGTGATATCCGACTACGTCAATAGTAAGAGTGATAAACTTATTATTGACGACACTGACTGAGCTTCAGGAATTTCATTTATGAAATTTCTGAAGATTTTTTATGACACGACCAACATGTGTTCGTCGGTTTATACGCCCACGACTTGCATTGCACTCCGGTGCATATGCAACATTAGTAGCATGTTTAGGAAGTATCGAGCTGACCCGATACTTAGTCATATGGTTGCAGAGATGGAAACCAAGTACTTAAAGTATTGGTCCACCGTTCCATCTCTTTATTGTCTCGTTGCATGCATGGACCCTAGGGTTAAGGTGGAAGTGGTAGAAAACATCCTGATTTTCATTTCCTCGTGCATGAACCTGGAAGAGCCACTTGAATGGTTCATTCACGAGAAGTTGACTAACATGTTCACATACTACGATACTAGGTATGGTGGTGGTAGTGGTGAGACTGTGATTACGGACATTGATACCTTGTTCGGAGATGAGGATTTTTCCATTCAGCTAGCGAGGGGGAAACGTATGGGTGGACCATCACATAGGAGCGAGCTGTCTCGGTACTTAGATACCAATTACTGCTCAATCCTATCACATTCTGATACTAAGAATCTTGATTTATTACAGTGGTAGAAATCATATGAGTCCATCTATCCCGTGCTATCTAGGATGGCACGGGATCTACTGACTCCTCCTTGGCTTATTTGAAGGATTAGGAGGATTCGAGGTTTAGCATCCATGATCGCGCTGGAGCTGGGACTGGGACAGGAACTGCAGCCGCATCCAATGCGATATCAGAGGAGTTGATTGCTAATGATGATGATCCATATGATACTGATCTTGATGTTGCAGCTGATGATGCTCATGATATGCCGATTGACGATTGATGATGATCTACTATTTTTTGATTTCAATGTTTTATTTTTTATTGATTGTGAGCTTTATTTATACGTTATGTTGAAACTTTAATTTGTTTGGTTCGGACTTTCGGTATCTAATGGCTGATTGGTCATTTTTCATTTGGTTTGCTTATTTTTTTTTTACTTTTTAATTTATTTTATCATAATTTATTGATTTATTTATTTTTATTGTTTTAATTTTTCATTTAAAAATTTATAACTCTATTATATAATTCTAATAAATTTTAAACTAATTTTATATTAAATTATAAAAAAAAATTTAACTTTGTAATTTTTATAAATTTTAACAATTTTCATATTATAAATATATAATATTATACATTATCTATAAATTTATATATAATTTAATAATTTATATAATTAAAATAAAAATTAAAACAAGATAATTAAAAAAGAAAAAAATTTTGCCTAGCCTGAGCTGGCCGGGCCCGGCTTTTTTTAACCATGCCGGGCCCAGCACGACACGGTACAGTCACCGTGTCGAGCCTGGCACGGCACGAAAGCACACCAGTGCTCAAAAAAAATGGGCCAGGCCGAGCCAGCCCGTTTGCCACCTCTAATTGAAATATTTTAAGTTAATAAATCTACAAGTTTTACATGCTTTCTAGGTGGACGTAGTTAATCATATTGAACGAGTAATAAACCATATTAAAACAAGTGTTTGTTGTAGTTGTTGTAGTAAATCTACATAATCTATTGATATTATGTTTATCATAATCACTATATATACATAGATAGAAATATCTAACAATTGGTATCTGAGGGTTTGGTTATGTTATAATTTCTGTAATGTTGATGAATTTTAGGTTCTGTTGCTAGTACTGTTATTCTAATTTTGTAATTTATGATTTTTTTTGAAATGTCTAGAACATTAAACACCACTATTGAGATATTCAAAGGAAGGAATGATTTTAGGATGGCAAATAAAGTTATTGGCACATCTGAAAAACTTTCATATATGGAGCCCTTTAGTCGATGGTTATGGTGATGCTGTTGTTGCTGCTATTGTTGTGATAATAAAGGTTGAGGCATGAAGGAATGAAGAGAAGGCCCACTATACGATTATCATGAGCCTAGCTGATGATTTGATAGGTGAGGTAGTAGATGAAGAGATTAATATAGGCTTGTGGCTCAAGCTGGAGTCACTATATAAGACAAAGTCACTCGCGAATAAGCTTATATATAAAAGGAGATCTTTATATTGCGGATGTAGGAAGGGACTCCATTAAAGAAGCACTTGGATGATTTGAATAGTATTTTTATAGACCTAAAGCATGTAGATTCTAAGGTGGAAGATGAGGATGCTGCTCTTCCATTACTAATCTCACTTTTAGTTTAATATGAAAACTTTGTGGAATCATTAATAGAGGGGAAGAATGAAATTACTCTAGATGATGCTCTGTCACTTCTAGATTCTAGAAAGCTGAGGTAAAAGGCAACTATTGAATAGCCAGAATAGCCAGAGGAATCTGCTACTAGATTGGTGGTAATGAACATGAGGCCCCAGCCTACTTCATTTGGGAAAAAGAGGAATAAATTTTATAAAAAGTCCAAGGAGGGTGACACTTATCACTACTACAAACAGAAAGGGCATTGGAAAAAAAATGTCCAAGGAAGAAGATGAGACCTGATCAAAAGAGGTGGAAAGAGGGCCACATAGCCCGGGTACAACCTGAGACACGGCCTAACTGAGCTATGCCTAGCCCGACATGGAATGGTCTGGAATTGTGCCTGGACCCGGGTCATGCCGACTTGAGGCATGACTCATGTGGTGCTTGGTCAGGGGGTGTCGAGCCTCTTGTTAGGCTAGGCACAATTCAGTTACCTTAGGCACAGTCTAGCAGCACATGCACCTACTATGCCCCAAAACTCAAACTAGGTTTTGGGCACAATCCGATTGGACCAAGCCCAACCCTCTTGGTTTAAAAAAAATATTGTATTCAAAAAAAAAGTAATTGCACCTTGTACATGTGGCAGGTATTTTTAATAAAGCCTACTCCCCCCCCCCCCCCCCCCCCCCCCCCCCAACACCCCCCCGAAGGCTAAACACCCAAACCAAACGTCCAAACCAACCAGAACATTGAAGCTTTTGTAAGTCACATTCGGCTTTAATAATTAGTTCTAACAATCCAAAAAAATATTAAAATTATTTTGCATCTAGGTCACTGGATGCACTTCCAAAGGCTAGGGCGGAAAATCCAATGAGTATTGGGTTTATGCCCTATTTAATTATTTAAAAAATTCATAATAAATAAAAATATATATATATATATCATATAAATTTTTTTATATATAAGATCATTCACTCTCTTCTCTCACAACTCTCAAGTCTCACACTCTCACTCTCCTCTATATATATATATATCTCTCTATCTCTCACCTCGTCTCTCCTCTCGATTCAGTCACGTCTTCTCTCTTTGGTGTGGTATAGCTTTGGCAAAAGAAATGGGGTGCGATGTGGGTATCGGCTTTTGCTTTTTCTATCATATCCTATCAATAAATGGGTATTATTTTATAAATTTAATTTAATTTTTTAATTTTTAAATTTTATTAATATCAAATAATTTTTATTTTAGAAATTAGATTATAATTCATAAACTAAAACAAAGAAATGACAAATAGTGAATTTAATGATAACCAAATTAATATTAATATAGACATAGATAATATGAATAATGATAACCCTAATGAAAGGTCCGAGACTAAAACTATGCTTTCTCTCATGGCTTTGACTCAAACTCAAATATCTAAAAAATAAAAAACTACAAGAACATATATAGTTTGAATATGGACTCACTTTAACATAGTACAAAATAAAAATGCTAGGACTATCGATGAAGCATTTGCCCAATACAAGTATTGTAAGAAAATATATACTTGAAAGAGTACATGTGAGACTAGGCACCAAAAGATGTATGCCAATCATTAAATCAAAAAATATGGTGTATTAGATCCTAGTCAAACTCAATTGAATAGTGAGGTCTTTGAGATTTGATCTAGTTCAACTTCTATGTTGACCCCTTCATATACTGCAATAAGTTAAGGAGGGAAGACATGGCCAAACTGATTACCATGATGTGACTTCCAATTAGATTTTTGGAGGATCAAATGGTAGTTAGTATCATGCAAATATATTTTTAGTCTGCATATCATAGGATTCCTAGGTCCTCATGTAAGAATAATATACTAAAATATTATAAGTTAGAAAAATAAATAATAACTAATGAATTTAGGTAATATAGTAGCATGTTATCCATTATATCTAATATATAGACTAGTTGCAAAGATGTATATTTTGTATCACCACCTACTATATAGATTCTAAATAGACACTAAATAAAATAATATTAGGATTTTCAGAGATTTTTCATCCTCATGATGGCTCGGCCATATATGAGTGCATGATGAGAATCTTTAGAGAATATAATAATCAAAATAAAATATATAATATCACATTTGATAATTTATATAAAAATAGAGTAGATATTAATATATTTGTTAGGACCATGATAGATGGGCCATTAGAAGTTATTTTTAATTATGTTGGATTCATGTGTCATATCATTAACCTAATAGTACACGTTGACATGAAGGTTGTTTCCCCCACTTAAGGAAAAATACGTAACTAACTAAAATATCTTCAGACACCTAGAAGACAAGATGAATCTGGTCGTCTTTATTTGGCTGCAAGTCTAATGAAGATAAAACTCCAAATGGATGTGATACACCATTAAAATTATACATACCTAATATTGGAGTCATGTGTTGGATATAAATATTTGATATCCGACTATGTCAAGTAAGAGTGACAAACATATTGATGATAGAGACTAGGATACAAAAATTTTATTTATGAAATTCAAATAAAAAATTTATGACGTGACAAATATGTATTTATTAGTTTATACTCTCACCACTTACATTGTACTCAGGTACAAATGCAATATTAGTGGCATGTTTAGGAAGATTAGAGATGACCTGATATTTCGTAATATGACTATTGAGATGGAAACCAAATTCTTAATGTACTAGTCCAATATTCCATCTCTTTATTATCTTTCCACCTACATGGACCCTAGGGTTAAGGTAGAACGGGTAGAGAATATCTTGACATACTTATCCTCGTGCATGAACTAGGAATACTAACATGAAAGGTTTATTCATGAAAAGTTGACTAAGTTATTTACATAGTATGACACTATGTATAGTTGTTGTTGTAGTCAAACTCTAAGTATGGACACAGACATCATATTCAGAGATGAAGACTTCTACATTTAGTTAGCAAGGGTGAAATAATGGAGTGGACCATCAAATATTAGTGAGCTGTCTCGATACTTAGATACTAATTACTACTCAATCCTATCACATAATGATAATAAGAATTTTGATATTTTTCAATGATTATAATCATATAAGTTCACCTATCTCTTGCTTTCTAAGATGGCATGTGATCTAGTTACTCCTCCAGTGTCAAGCATAGCATCGAAGTCTATTTTTCTATTATAGTCAATATGATTTTAGATAAGAAATTGAGATTATGACCAGATATCATTGAGATACTAGTATGTATGAAGGATTGGAAGGATTCGAGGTTGGGCATCTAGAATCATGCTGGTAGTAGAACAAGTGAAGAGGAGTTGCTGGTAGATGATGACTAATGAGACTTTGAAAAGGTTAAGCACACCATTAGTGATACTATAAAATACTTCTGTGATGATGATCAATTGCATACCTATACCGATTGGCATTAAGATTGAGCTTGTATTGCATGTCTTTTCACATTAATCATGATTATGATTCACAATTTTTCTTTTATTATAATGTGAGTTGTGACATTGTATTTTTTTTATTTTTTTTTTGATTGGATTCGATGATGATTGAATATTTTTATTTATGGATGTGTTTTTTTTGATAATTTAGCTTTATCATTTGTAATTTTGTGTTACTAAATTTATTTGTTTGTGATTTATATTAAATAAATAAATAATATAATATCACAATTCATAATGGGTAACTCAAGTTTTGAAATTTGTAAAAATAAATTAAATTATCACAATTCACAATTCATTAATCCACAATTAGTGGGGGTGAGTCGAGTTGATCTCAGACTCTCGATGGACCATCCATGGAAATCGTTTGACCTAGTCAGCTAGTCCTATGCTCCTAGCAAGCTGGCATACTTCAGGCCCAAACCAGACAAACTCAGCACAACCCAACATGGTCAGGCATGACATGGCCCAAATCTAGCCAGACTCAGTCTGGATGGGCCATGCCAAGCTAGCCATTATCCAATCATGCCGTACTAGGCATGGCATGACTACCATACTAGGTCGTGCCCAGCATAGCTCGGTCACCTGACTAGGCCACCAAAAACCTAACAAAGTCCATTTGATACCTCTAGATTAGCCGGGTTAGCCTATTCCCCCACCTGATGCTATTGTTGCATGTGATGTCATGGATGGAGATGACCTTGTGCTGGTCACCTCTACTACTATTACAAAGTTTGTCTCTTGGATCATAGATTGTGGTACTTCTTTTCACATTAGTAGATAGTTGGAATGGTTTAGTAGATATGATCTGAAGTAAGCTAGTCATACTATTATAGGCAACAACCAACCATGTAAAGTTGTTAGTGTCGGCATAGTCAGGTTGAAGTCTTTCTATCAGATGTAAGACATGTTTTGGAGATGACTATGAATCTGATCTCCCTCCGCATTCTAGATGATCAGGGATGTACCTTTAATGGTGATAAGATAATATTGAATATTCACTAAGGAGATGGCATCGTACTGAAGGGGTAGAAGAGTATAATTATATACACACTAATGGGTTCCATGGTGATAGGGACATCTACTATCACATCTAGAGAGCCTACATCTGAAAATGAAGCTAATCTTACTATATTATGGTACATTTAGCTAACACATATGTGTTAAAAATGTATAAAAATATTTTCTAATCTTAACCTTCTTATTGGTCATAAAATTAGTAAACTAAATTTTTATGATCATAGTATTTTAGGTAGGGGTGTAACCGAGCCGAGTCGAGCCGAGTATTAGGCAGGCTCGGCTCGGCTCGGTTTTAAAGGAGTAGGCTCGAGCTTGTTCACGAGCCTGTTTACAAGCTGACAAGCCGAGTTTGAGGGTGCTCAGGCTCAGCTCGTTTAACTTACGAGCCTGTTCACAGGCTTGTTCATGAGCCTGGTTAACGAGCTTGCTCACAAGCCTATTCATGAGCCTATTCACGAGCCTATTTATGAGCTGACGAGCTGAGTTTAAGGGTGCTCGGGCTCGGCTCGTTGAACTTACGAGCCTCTAAATGATGTTCGAGAATTAAAGAAAACGTTCATCTAAAATAGCCAACATACAACTAAATTAAAAAGATAAGATAATAAAAGTTCAATTAACTTGATTGAAGTCCAAGAGTTAAAATATTCATCATGTTCATTTGTAGGAAAAATTTTTTATGCATCAAGCCTTCTCCATGTTCACGAGCCTGTTCACGAGCTTGGTTCACGAGCTTATTCACAAGCCTGGTTAACGAGCTTGCTCACGAGCCTTTTTACAAGCTGACGAGTCGAGTTTGAGGGTGCTCGGGCTCGGCTCATTTAACTTACAAGCATCAAAATGATGTTCGGGCTCGGCTCGTTTAACTTAATAAATGAGTTCGTGCGAGCTTCTAACGAGCCGAATGCCGAGCAGCTCGCGAGTAGCTCGGCTCGGTTTACATCCCTAGTTTTAGGTAAGAAACATATAACTAAGTTTGGTGAAGTTATACACAGCATAAAAGGCATTGGGATGCTGACTATAGGGGCCCTTCTAGGATCCCATCTCTTGAGGGGCCCAATTCTATTTATGTCTAGTAAATAACTATTCCGAGATGTCCTATGTATTCATGTTGAAACATAAATCTGAAACTTTTAGGTAGTAAGTTAGCTTAGTATAAAACCAAACACTTAAGAAGGTTAAACTACTACGAACACACAATGGTTTAAAAATTTGTTCATCTAATTTTGAAAAATTCTACAAGCACAAAGGTTTTGCTAGACATAAAACTACTAGGAACACTCCTTGGGAAAATGGTATTACTGAAAGAATAAACCAAACTCTTTAGAAAAAATTAGGTGTATGATCTCTCAATCAGGCTTAAGCAAAGAGTTTTAGGCTAAAGTTGTTAATACAACATGCAATCTAATAAATAGATTACCACAAAGTAGAATTGATTTTAAAATCTATTTAAGGTATGATCTAGTAAACCTGTAGATTATTCTAGTCTAAAAATATTAAGCTATGTTGTCTACTATCATGTAAATGATTGTAAGCTTGAACCATGAGCAAAAAAAGAAATATTTATAAGATATGGTGATGGAGTCAAGGGATTCCATATTTAATCACCATCTTAAAGAAGAGTATTTCTTTCTGGGACTGTTACCTTTGATAAAAGTATCATCATAAAATAAGTACTTAGTTCTATCTAGTCATCTTAAACTAGTCAATCTGAACTAAAGGTGGAACTAAATTTTGATTATGTGGCTCCAAAAAGGATATCAGAATTTTTTTCTAAATAATTAATAGTTGATCATGAATATGATCTTGAATATATTTCTGAACCTGATCCTAAACCTACACCTGGAGTGTCTATTCCCTACAATATTGATAGGGATAGACCTAGAAGGATAAATGTAGGTTCTCTTCTAAGATTCAACTTTGATAAATTTGTAGGGATTTCCCTACAAGCTGTCGAAGAAATTGACATTCATGAGCTATCATCCTTCGGGAATAATATTAAATGTCCTGAATCCGAGTCATAGTTAGTTGCCATGAATAAAGAAATTCAATCCCTTCATAAGAATGGTATCAAGGTTATTGTACCTAGATTAATGTGGAGAAATATAGTTTTTTTGCAAATGGGTTCTAAGAAGAAAGAAGATATCTTAGTTGATGGTAGTGTAAAATTCAAGACATGTCTAGTTGCAAAAGAGTTTAATCAGAAAGAAGGTGTTGTTTATGGTGAGATATTCTTTTTTGTTGTTAGATATATCTCATTTAGGATGCTTCAAGTATTAGTGGTACATCATGATCTTGAATTTGAGCAACTAGATGTCAAAACTATTTTTCTACATGGAGATCTAGATGAAAAAATTTCTATGAGTCAGTTTAAGGGTTTTGAGGTATCAAATAAAGAAACTGATGTGTGCAAGCTTCTAAAATCCCTTTATTAACTTAAATAGTCTCATCATCTATGGTACAAGAAATTTGATTATTTCATGACTATTCATGAATACAATAGGTGTGACCATGATTACTATGTTTATGTTAGAAGGCTAAAGAATGAGTCATATATCTACTTACTATTATATGTAGATGATATGTTTATTGCTACTATAAATAAATTTGGCATTCAAGAACTAAAGAATCTTCTAAATTCTGAATATGAAATGAAAAATCTAGGAAGGGAAAAATTAATTCTAGGCATGGAAAAAATTCAAAGATATAACTAAAATAAAATTGTTTCTATCACAAAAATAATATATTCAAAAATTTCTATCTAGATTTGGGATGACTTCTTTAAGCATATGTTCTTGTTATATGCTTCCAACCTTTATCTATCATTAAAGTTTTCTCCTCAATCTAAACCTAATAAGGAATAAATGTCTTAGGTTCCTTATACCAATGTTGTCGGGAGTATTATGCATCTCATAGTATGCACCCGACCTGATATTACTCATGTAGTGAGTGTAGTGAGTAGGTTTATGATAAACCCTAGTCAAGAGTATTGGAAAGCTATAGAAGGATACTTAGGAACCTCAAGGAGACATCTGATATAGGTCTGATCTTTGGTAATGAATCTAAACTCATGCTAGCCAAATATTCTGATTTTGACTATAAAGGAGATGTTGACAGTAGATAGTCTATGACTAGCTATGTCTTCACTGTATGTGGATCTATAGTTAGATGAAAAGCTATTCTTAATTCTTCTATCATTTTATCCTCCACTGAAGTAGAGTAAATGGCTCTAACTGAAGCTACAAAGGAAGGGATCTGGATGAAGAGTTTTCTCAAGGAACTTGGTCTTTACAAGGAGGTTGAAATAGTATTATATGACAATCTAAGTGTTATTTGTTTAGTAAAAGACCAAGTACACCATGAGAGGACAAAGCATATTTATGTGTAGTATTATTTTTTTTTATCTGAGAAGAGGGTGCAAGTGAAGAAGATTGGAACCTCTAATAATCTAGTTAATATGTTTACCAAACCTTTTAGTCTGAATTATTTAAGACGCTATCTTGACTTACTGAACATATTAAATCAATTATAGTCTTGTTAAAACTAATCATTTATAGAAAGTATCACTCTATTTGAATGCAAAACAACTTAAGCTGGAGATTATAGTATATAATTTGTTTTGTTATATGTTTCCTTAACTTTCTATTTTATTTCTCTATTTTATTTATAGGTACAAATACGAATATGTTAGAGATTGGATACATGGCATTGAGACAATAACAAGGGCCCTGCTTTTTAGTCAATGGGTTGTGAGAATTTTTGGAGCATTACCTAGTCTTCTCTAAAGATCCAACTCATTTTTATTTAATGCAGAACTCTAGTTATTGTTTGTGTGTGTATGTGTGTGTGTGTTGTGTGTTGTGTGTGTTGTATCCATAATCAGAAATATGCACTCTATTCTTCTTCTCTTTCTCTCTCTCAATTATGTACTGAAATGTTTTGGGTTAATAAATCTGCAAGTGCTACATGCTTTTTTGGTAGACATAGCTAGTCATATTGAACGACTAGTAAACCATATTGAAACTTGTATTTGTTGTGGTTGTGTTATGTTCTTCTTGTTCCTTGTGATATTGTGTTATGTTCTTGTTCCTTGTGGTGTGTTATGTTTTGTATAATTCATTGATGTTACATACAACATAATCATTATATATATATAGATAAAAAATTCTAACAATATCAAATGAGTCATGAGGGGCTAGCATCACTTGAATTTTGGTGGCTTAGTCGAGTCACCATGTCTTGATGGACCTGATATGAAATGGGTGTCCATGCCATGATATGCTGGCATGGAAACAATATAGGTTAGCCTAGCATAACTTGATAGCACATCTTTTTAAAATTAGGTAGGCTAGGTCAAATTGGATCATGCTGGGTTGAACATGATCATGTTAGGTTAGGTCAATAGTAGCATGACACTACCACTAGCCAAGCTAGTACCAAGTGGTAGTGGGTAGCACCTTGGCTTTGTCTAGTTGCCACTAGGCACTAGGCAGTTGGCAAGGGCTAGCCCAAGTGGCTAGCTATAGGCTTGTAGCAAGCTATTGGTGTTGGGATGGGAGAGGCAGTGGCATACTAGCACTGCAATGTGTCATAGCAACCACCAACCCCACTATCATTGTGGAGTGTAGTGTTGGACATGATGTAGCTATGTGTCAACAGCATCAATACAATGTACAATCTTTTATTTTTAAGTTTAAACTTTTGAGTAAATTTTCATTTTAAAAAAATATAAACATCAGAATTAAACTATACTACACTGTAATGTAAATTAAAATAAACAAAATATATAATACCATAACTCAATAAAAAAGTATACATGCGTTTTGGTTTTGAACATCCTAATATCATATGAAAAATAACAATAAATTAAAAAATATTTTATAAAAAAAAGTATATTAGCAAAATAAACACACATTACATTGCATGTTATTCATCTGAGTAACTAGTCTAATTTTAGTGATGAGCCTATGTCAGAAGTATGGTTTAGATCATCAATCTTATTTTAAAGTTAGTGCTAGCCTCATTATCCTCAATGTCAGTGCATAAGCTATCATCTACTAATAGCTCTTTCGCTCTATCCTAAATACTCATCTTTGAATCTTTCTGATCATATTAGTATAAAAGTACTTTTATAATATCTAGCTATTGTTAGTGTATCCTATCTAAAATAACATTCACATCCACAAAAAAATAGATTCTAATATTATGCTAGATACTAGAGGAATTAAAAGATCACGTGTCATGGTCATCCATTAAGTTGACCTAAAGCAAATCACACGTTGTATTTATAATATTTTCAACTATATTCTTACAATAAAGAATATTATATTTTTGGTAATTGACATGAAATTGATGTTGCAGCATACATATGCAAACAGTCCCTAATGCATTAAGCTTCCTCCTTCTCGGCATGAAAAAACATCAAATTGTCATCAGCGAAGAATAACTGCAAAACAACTAATACTTTTCTTTCTATATGCACTCCATAAATATTCCTTTTATCTTCACAATCTTTAAGAATCAATGATAATCCCTTTATGCAAATTATGAATAAAAAAGGGGATAAGGGAACTCCTTGCCGTAGACCATGGTGATATATAATTAGATCAATTTCATGTCCATTCTGAACAACAATACAAACATTACTTCTAACAGAATTCATTAAAAGGTTAACCCAATTAGAATCAAAACCAAGTCAAATGAGCTTACCTTCCAAAAAGTTCCACTCGATGTCATAATATTTTAACATATCGAGCTTGAGTGCGATTGATATAATTCTTAAAAATAAATAAAAATATAAGCCTGAATACTACTATTTTAGTCGAAACAATTACCATCAGCATTCTTTAGGCAAGAAAAAGTATTCTTCATTTTGCGAGAATAAGCATATTGATGGAAAAACATTGTATTTGAGTCACTATCTTGAATTCATAACTATTTGGCTCATTGCCTCTAAAAAGCATTTTGCATATCACTCATCAATGGGCAATGAATCTCTAAGAGGCTTTAGGACATGTAGTTCCTTCTTACAAACTGAGAGTCTTTAACAAAATTCTTCATAATCATTGTGCCCCATTATTGAAGTTGGTCACCTTACAACTTGATGCATACTTGTAAGTTCAAATCCTTTCCCTTCGCCTAGCCTTCTTTTGATATTAGTACAATCATTTTCTCTAATCCAAGCACTTTCAAATTTGAAATGACAAATCTTGCAAAATTGAGGAGCCATACCAAAATCCATAAATACATCTATGTGATTAGAATTGAATGTGATTAGATTGTAAATTTTAGCACCATGAAGTATCTACAAGAGCATAGTCATGTCTTTTCTCTATCCAATTCTCAGAGCCTCTATTTTTTCCCAAGTGAAACTATACCCTTTCATACCCAAATCATTCAAATCACAATCAGAAATAATAGAGGAGAAACCACGAATAATAGACATAGAATGATAATGATTATCTTTTTTTTTCATTCTGATAAGCAATGTCATTGAAATTGCATATGATACACCAAGGTTTTGTGAGATTTGAGATTTGAGATGCCAAATCAAATCCCAAGATCGTTGTCTGTGAGTTCTTCTAGCAAATCTATAGAATCAAGTAGAGGTGTCAACCAGGTTGGGTGACATAGGCACGTCCTATAGCATGTCATGGTTTAGCTGTGCATAGTCCTAGAATGTGCCAGCCTAAGGCATGACTTTTGTTGTGTTGAGCTAGTGTGAGCTATATCTTGTGTCGCACCAAGTTTGACTTGCGTGACTAGGTCAATGGCATGTCAACCGACTTGGTGACCTGGGACTGGCTATGGTCAGGTCTTAGGTCATGGATATAGTCTTATCAAGTGACCACCCAATAAAGAGGTTTAAAAAAAACCAACCACATAAGCTGGATGCCACTTATGTGATCAATTGCAATTGAGTAATCAGGTCTTCCCTACCTCGCCTGTTGCATTTTCACAGATTTTGTTGGCTCGAATAGTTATAAAAAAATATTATATGTATAGTATTACAATAGCCACTGGATTATTTCCAATGGCTACTATGCTCAAAATCTGATGAATCTTAAGATTCTAGCCAATTATAAATAAAAAAAATAAAAAATATATTTTTTAATAATTTTAAATTATGATTTTCTCTATAAATAGGAAGAAGAAATTTAGAATTTTCATTCTAAATTATTTCTCCTCTCTCTCTCTCTCCTTTCTGTCCTCAAAATATCTCTTTTGAAATTTAAATATTAGATATATTATTTTTTATATAATTATTTATTTATTTATTTATTTATTTACTTATAGAATTATGGTTTATGGTTTAAGATTATGCAGATGAGATAGATGGTAGTGTGGGCGACTGGGTGTGCATGTGCTCTGCAACTTGCCTCAAGATTATATTTTACAACAAAGTGGTCTATGTTATGGTACTTATTTTTTTGTAATATATTTTATTATGAGTTTATTTTTTTTTACTTTCATAATACATATAATAAATATAAATATTTAAAAAAAATATCAAATAGTGAATTTAATGATAATTGATATGATATTAACATAGATATATAAAATAATAAGTCTACCAAAAGACTTGAGGCCAAAACTATATTTTCTCTAATGACCTCGACTCAAACCCATTTGTTACCTAAAAATAAAAAATTAGGTGGACATCAATAATATGATGTACTTGAAAATAATAAAAATTAAAAATTCTAAGGGTATCGATGTAGAATCAACATAATGTATATATTATTAAAAGATATATACATATAAAAGTGCATGTGAGACTAGGCACTTAAAAAGACATATCGTTCAATACATCGAAGAATATGATAGATTATATCCAAGACAAACCCAACCTAGTTATGGGATCTTTCAATTTGGATATAGTTTAGCTTCATTGGCCTCCTTCATATACCACAATAATTTTGAAAGAAAATGCATGATCAATCTCATTATGATTTTGGGTCTTCCAATTAAATTTTTAGATGATCATAAGATAGTTAGCATTATGATACCTACTTTTAGCTTGTTTATCATAGGATTCCTAGGTTCACAAGTAAGAAAATAATATAATAAAATATTATAAGTTAAAAAAATTATTAATTAATGAATTTAGGAAATTTAGTAGAGTGATATTTATGATGTCCAATATCTAGACTAATCATGATAATACATCATTTGCATACCTTACTGCCAACTATATAGACTTTAAAAAATGGAAACTTGATAAAAGAAATTTTAAGATTTCCTAAGATTTCTCATTCTCTTGATGACCCTGCGATATATGAGTGTTTGACAGGAAATATTTTGAGGATATGAAATTCAAGATAAAATATTTAGTGTCACTTTTGATAATGTTTCTAATAATGGAGTAGTTATTAGTATGTTTATTAGAACTATTTGAGATGACATATTATGTGAGTTATTTCATGTTAGGTGCATGTGTCACAAAATTAATATCATAGTATAGGCAAAAACAAAAATTGTTTTTCCCATATTTAAAAAAATAAGAAATTTACTAAAATACCTTAGGATATCTGGCAAAACAACAAGAGTTTAGTATATTATGTTTATCTATGAAGCTATAAAAGAAAAAATTCGAAATAGATATCAGACACCATTGGATATACATCTACCTTATGTTGGAGTCTTGTGTTAGCTATCAAAATATGATATTTAACTACATCAATAATATGAGTGACGAACTTTTAATTGATGATTCAAATTATGATAAAATAATTTTTTTTATAAAATTCCTAAAGATTTTCTATGACATGATGAATATGTGTTGGTCTATGTATACTCTCACCATTTGCATTGCACCTAGGCACACATACAAGATTAATAGTATGTTTAGCAAGTATATAGGTCATCATGCATTTAGTGTCATGACTATTAATATGAAAACCAAGTAATTAAAATACTTCTCTATTCCAATTATGTATTATTTGGCTATCTATATAGATCATAGGGTTGAGATGAAATTGGTAAAAAATATTTTGATACATATCAATATGCATCAACCAGGTACACCAACCTGAGGGTCCATTCATGAAAAATTAACAAACTTATGTACATATTATGATAGTAGGTATGATAGTTGTAGCTAAACTCTAAGTATGGACAAGGACATCATATTTGGAGATAATGGCTTCTCTATTTAGCTAGTTAGGGACAAATGATAGGGTGGTCTGTCGAATGGAAGTGAGATATCTCGGTACTTAGATATTAATTACTGTTATAACCTTTTACATGATGATAATAAGAATTTGAAAATTTTACACTGATGGACATCATACTAATCCACCTATCCTATGGTATCTAAGATGGAGCATGATTGAGTAATTTCTCTAATATATAGCATAGCATCAGAGTCGACTTTTTTTGTAGTAGTCAATGTCATTTCAGATAGGAGATCAAAATTATGACTAGATATCACGGAAGCACTTGCATGCATGAAGGACTAGGAAGATTCAAAGTTGGGCATTCATGATAAGGATCAAGAGATGATGGTAGATGATAATTCATGAGACTTGGAGATCAATGAAATTAAAGGCACTAGTGATATTTTCTAATGATTTTATGATGATGATGATCTATATCTCCATTTGTAATATCATACTATATATACTAATTAATCATTAATGATTCTTAATTTAAATGATACTTATACTATGCTACAGTGCTAGTAATTATTCCTTTTTATCATTTTTTTATTTCATTATGTTTTATGAACTATTATTATATTAGATATTAGATTGTAGTTTTTATTATTTTTATTTTTGATATTTTTTTTTCAATATGAGTTAGCCAATTACTTGCTCTTCACCCACACAAATTATGAATTTGCTCTTCTTGATATTTATTAATGCTTATGAGCTTATCTGGTATTTAAAAAATGACCATCTAAAAATTAATTAAGCATATTGGTCTTTCTCCATATCCTGCACAAAAAATCAGTATGGAGTATAAACTTATAGACCTTTACAAATAGGTATCAAATATTATGGTGGTGGGCATTGTGACTTTGGAAAAAATTCATAACATTGTTAGTTAAAGCTTCCTCCTCTATTTGCACATCCCTTTTGGATTGCTCCTCTATTTTCTACCTCTCTAACTTTTTGACACTTCTAGGTATGATGGATATGTACATCTTTGGATTCACCTTAGTATCACTTAGTAATCTATTTATGCTCTTTTATTTTATTAATAGTACTAATTGTTCAAGTTGATTTTTAATAATAACCATCATCACATTCATGTAGTCTAACCTTGTTTCAATACATTTCATTCAACACTTCTATAAATCATTCATCTTCTTTGTCTTCATGGTTATGAGGATCAACTTCAACTCAAAGTGATTTACTTATATAGATTGAATTTGGTTCCTATAGTAGCCATCCATTAATGATAGCCTCCAATACCCACAAGGGTTCATGGGTAATTAGCTATTGAATAGCTTGGTCAAAACCCCCTTGGTTATTCCTATTGCTATCATTATTTTCCACGATTGCTCTCTTAGCTCTCTATATCAATAATTATCTTAGTGTTCTCATAATTTATTGGTCCAAATATATTTGCTCAATTTTAAATCGTCAATGCAATTAGTGTAGTAGCTATAAAACAAAAATGAACACAAAAACAAAAATAAAATAATAATAGATATCTAAATAACTAAAAATAGAATTACTTTTTAAGGTATTTGGGTCAACTTAAAGTTTATCAACCAAACTAAATTCAATCCTTATAAATGGCACCAATTGACTTAGCTACACTACCAAAAACTCATTGGTTCTTTGCACATCACCAAAAGCTCATTTTATGTGTGTCTCCATTCTTACATAGGGGTGTACAAGTAATATAGTGAACATAAGTATAGATATTAATCTCATATGGATTATTAAGATAATTTGATTGAGTAGCAATGAATTAATTAATTTCTCAAGTTGATAAGATATATAGGATCTATCATGCCTAATTTTCATTTAAGATGTTATCATCCATGAGTTGTCATCACAATGGATGACCCCCCCCCCACGATTGTGCCTTTGGAATGCCCATCACATATCATGAAGCTCCACATCTACTTGTCTATTGATCATCCCAATTCCTACAATACTATGTTTTTTAGGCAATATATCAATTACCCTTAATGATTGCTCCGACTATGTATTTCCTATTCTTTGACCTCAATTGTTAATCCCACAAATGCAAACATAATTACATTTATAATTTTAGCTTCATTAAAATTATACTCACATTAATTAATATATGTCATCCTAATAATTATGCCCATAGAAATCATACATGAGGAAATAATCATTGGATTGTGACATACTTATAAAGGCTAACACTACTTATTTATAGACATGTGCTAGTGTATAAAAATTTATGATATTAAAAATATCATGACTTCTACTTGATCATCTACTATCCATTTTTATTTTCCATCAAATTCACCATTTGTGTCTGATTTATTGCAAATTCCACTATGATTAATCAAAATCCATCAGAATTTTAATTTCATGAAATACTCATCTTTAAAGAATCTTTCTCTTACAAACACATAATGAAAAAATGTCAAAAATAAATATAAAAACTTAGTCGTCTGAGTGCCAAACAAACTATTACACTTAAATATATGTTCATCATTAAGCAAATTAACTCTCTTTCTTCCAACAATTTCATCTAGGAGGAGGAGGAAGCAAATCAATTAAAAAGTATACAATGCATTATGTAGGAAGAAAAGATTGGCAGTTTGGTCAATCCCTTGAATTGAACTTTTTTAGTGGTAATTAAGCTTTAGATGCTCAAATCATGGCATATATATGAAGGGTTTCTTTGTATCTTCTTTTTTCTCATGGCCCACTCCATCATCCTAGAAAGCATGTTGCACAACTCATCTTTATCTCTTTCTGATTGAGTTGAGAGTATTCTCAAAAGACCTATGTGCAAAGTACATATTCTTTTAGTTTCAATTGCATATCTTTAAATCATCTATCTACACTTTCTTTCTAAAGTTCATGTCAGCGTCAATCCCCCCGTCTATGTTTTTTATCATTCATTGTTATTCATTGAAGATAAATTGATAAAGTCTGCTAAAGGCTTCAGTACTCTCCATTACACCCCCCTTTATACTTTTTATCATATCCTCCATGGTTTTGATCACTCTTTCTTCAAACTTCTCTTGGGTGGACACAAAGAGACCTTCCTGGTTATTGAGGTGCATTCTTCAAGATGCATCATGTTACTTAGCTTTCACCTTGCCTTATGTTACAACTTTGTTATAATACTAAAATTTATTGATTGTGACATGGCCTCAAAAGCTCATTGGAAGATTGATTTTGTGTTATTGAGATCTATAAGTATATGGGTTAGACAAGTTGTAATGTGGATGTTAATCTAGATATTGAATTCATAGAGATTGTATAAGTATTTTGACTAACCAACAATGAATGAATTGTTCCATAAATTGAGAAGATAAACTCGAGTCTCAAATAGATATTTAGACTCTAGGATTGACTTAATTCCTTATGTATGATGCTATTTCATTTATATTGGATAAATGTTATGCCCAATCGTCAGACAAATAGTAGATTAATGTTGATTTACCTTTTTTTCCCTTGTAAGATGAACAGTTTATGGTTATCCCTTTCGACTATCACTACAAAAGATAATCTCATTGTAGTGTTACATTAATATTTTAATACTAAAACCACGCTTACTTTATTCTCGTTCATCTACACGTATATTTATTTTTACAATATATCAACTATTCTTGATTACTATTTTAAGTATGTATTTCTATTCTCATATCTCAATAGTCATAATAGACATTAAATAATATGATAATAATTATGTTTGATCTTTCTGCTTCGTGAGTGGCATACTTACATTAGTTAACAAAATTCCTTTTACTGATTTCACTTATGGAAGTCATATAAAAAAAATGATTCACATAGTTATCATCATTTTATGAAATATCTCTATTTGTATCTATCTCATGCCCTACTTATCATTATCCATCATAACTAATATATGACTCCCACATTATGGTAAACCCCTTAGGTTAAATATTCTAAAATACTTTCGCTTCATTTTTTTTTCATATGCCAATGCAGTACAACCTATAGAACTGATCTTGTTCAAGTAAGGCCGTGATAACTTTCATTTCATTTGGAGGCATGTTCTTCTAGAATATACATAATGAAATGATCATACATTTATTTATGCTTTGGTTTCATGAGCATCATACTCATATCAATTAAACTTACATGAGCCTGTACTAAAAATAGAACTACTTTTTTAAGGAATAGGTCAAATCAAAGTTACCTAATTTAAATAAACTTCATTCCTATTAACGATTCTAATAACTTATTATGACTTTGTCATGATGCTAAAAATTAGATTAGTCTCAACACTACATCAAAAGCTTATTGGGTATGTAAAAGAAATCAATAGAATTCAACAAGTATATGGGTCATACAAGTATATGGATAAGAAAGTTAATATAAGTCCATATATCAATCCTAAAGAATTTTTATGGTACTTTGATTGAGTAAAAGTGAATTAACAAAAGCTCTAGTTGAGAAGATTTAAATATGCCTCAGATACATACTTAGATTTTATGGTTGGTTCACTTTCTTGTGTATGATGATGTTTTCTCTAGGGTTTTGGTACAGTCATACATATTCGTTGGATGAAGAAAATGATATTGTGGCATCTCTCATACCATGTTAGCAATCAAAGTGGTGATCAACCATTGGCTATCACCACTTTGGATGATCTCCTTGTGGTTTTTCTTTTAATATATCTATCATTTATCTCAATGCTCCGAATCTACCTACCCATTATTCATGTCACAATTCTATCTTTTATAAAATATGTCAACTATGATTGATGATTACTTTGATTATGTATCTCTATTCTCTGGCCTCAATTATCCTAGATGATGTACAGTATTGTTGTCATAATAGCATTTGTGCTTTCAATTTCATAAGAGTCATACTTTCAATATTTAAATTATGTTATCCTAGGAATTCTACCCATGGAAATCATACAAGAGGAAAAAGAATTTCAAGGCAAGCACTTTCTAGTGATACAAGTCCCTTTACATATGTCTTGTGACTAACATGTCACCATTTACAATTGCCAGCACATGACTCTCAAAGATTGGTGAAACCCTAGGCTAGATGTACTAAAAAACCCTCTTAGTAATTTTATGCTAATCCTTCTAAAAGATACACAATGATATGGTTATAATTACATTTGTCCTATCGGCTTCTTTATTGTCATACTCACATTTATTAATCTTATATCAATAATTGGTCTAGAGATTTCATGCTTGAACCCTTCGCAAGAGGATGAAAGTCGAAGGGCTGTCACTTTTTATTGATGCTCACCTCATATATTATATCATGTCGCCAACCTATCAACATCTACCTTGGCCAACACATATTGATCTATGAATGGTAAAACCGTAAATTAATATTCTATTAAACAATCATATTCATCAACATTCAATACATAACAAACCACAAGTATTCATTATAAAACTATATCCATCATACATAATTATATAAACCAACCCAAGGTTCCTAACTAGCCTAACATTGAGAAGAAATTCGAGTGAGGAGATTTAAGAATAAGGATTATCATCATTAAGATCTAGGTTTCAAATCTAGTTCCCAAGTTTTTTTGTGTTCAACATTAGATTTTTCCTAATCATGGGTGACATTAGTGCCTCTGCTATCTTTCTTAAATTCTTCCTTTTGAATTGAATTTTCTCCTTCAAATTTATTTTTGTTGAACTATTATATAATAGTGTCCTAAAATTTTCTATAACATTTATTAAATTGAATATCATGATATTAGTTTGAAGCCACAATAAAGAATTACTTCAAATCTCTTCTAGATCATCATATTATGGAATGTCATGAAAAATATCATTACTTTAGTGTGTATGTGTAAAGGTGATATCATGATGCTGAAAAAAGTCATGACTTAAGAAATTACATACTAGAGTGATAAAGACACGATGTTAAAAAAATATTACAACATAAAATTGCTTCATGAAATTGTATATAGGTTCTGTAATAATTATGTTACAGCTACGCATATCAACTAAGCATTGGTTTCCATGACATAAAAAAATATCACAATCAAAAATTTGTTTAGAGAAAATGTGGCCACGGATCTAAAATAATGTTATATCCACAAAGAATATATTCCATAGTGAAAAGATATTATAATTGAATAGTATAGTCTCAGCATACAATGAATGTCATGACTTATTTATTGAGTTGTGGATAAGAAAGCCTACCATGATACTTCATAGTTATGTGCTAGTATAAAAAAATGATAACATTGAAAATATCTCAACTTTATCTCACTTCTTTGTACTTCAATTCTACTTTCTATCAAGTTCATATTTTATATCTAATTTATAGCTGATTCCACTATGTTTCATTAAAAATCATTAAAATCACAATTATATAAAATATTTATCAATAAAGCACATTTATGGCACAAATGCATCATAATAAAGATCGATAATAACCCTAAAAACTTTGTACTTTGAGTGTTGAATAATTATATATATATATATATATATATATACACACACACACACACACACACAGTATGACATGCATATATACATATACCTATAATACTTATATATTGCCATGTGTGTATATAAGAGTGTATATACACCTTATACAAGTGTATATAAGTGTAAGTGTATATAAGTGTATGTACACTTATATATTGCCATGTGTGTAAGTTTGTATACACGCACTTATTTTTATACATACATACATACATACATATATATATATATATGAACTTGTGTGTGTGTGTGTGTGTGTGTGTGTGTGTGTGTGTGTGTGTGTGTGTGTATTACTATATATATGTCTATTATATATGTGTACATACATGTATGATACAATATATGTGTATATATAGACATATAAAGTGTGTATATGTATATTTCTATATACAAGTGTGTGTGTGTGTAAGTATAGATGTAGATATATACTTAGATACAGACATACATACTCATGTATATATACATATATTACATTATATATTTATATATTTATATAGTTTAGATAGATACAAACAGATATAGATACATATATACATATATATATATATACACACACACACAAACATAAACACATATACTCTAATATATATATTTTTATTTATTTTTATTTATATTTATATATACACACACATATATTACACTATATGCATATTGGTATTAGTATATAAGTGGGTGTGAGTGCGTGTGTGTGTGTTGTATAAATATACATGCTCGTACATATATACTACTATATCAATATATATACAATTATATATTTGTCTATACACACACACACAGAAACTTGTACATAATTTTTTTTCCAAGCATAATTTCCTATATATACATAGATGTGTGTGTGTGTGTGTGTGTTTGTTTGTTATATTATAAATTTTAATTGGAAATTTCTAATGTAAAGATTTTAATATATTTTCGTATATATACATACATGTGCAAATTAATTTATTTTCAATACCAATTAACATGTGTGTGTGTGTGTGTTTGTTGATATATAAATATATACATATATACATACATACTTACACACACACATATATATATATATATATACTACTATATATATTCATATATTACACTATATATATATAAACAATATTATATAAGTATTCATATTAGAGGTATCAAATGGGTTGTGTCATGCAGGCAATGCCTAGTTTTTGGTAGCCTAATTAGGTAAGTGTTCATATCAAACACGTGATACCAACATCAGATAAGTATAAAATTAATAATATCTCACATCTATTTGGAATTACTTTTTCTTTAGACTCATAGACGAACAGAGACTGTCAAACTTCTATTGTCTACTAGGCATCCGATAATATTTTAGTAAGTTATGTATTTTTTCTAAAGCATTGGAAATAACTTTCATCCCCGCTTGTACTTTGAAATTAATAACATGATACATGCATCTAACACGAAAAAACTTTTCTAATGATTTATTTGTAATGGCCCTAACAAACATGTTAGTGGTTACTCTATTAGTAAATACGTTATTGAATATGATACTATATATTTTATTTTGAATATTATATTCCATAAAGATTCTCATCATGTACTCATATATGATCAGACTATCATGAGGATGAAGAATCTCTAAAACCCTAAAATCTTTTTATTTAGTATCCATTTAAAATCTACATAGTGGGTGGTAAGGCATACATAAGATATATCATTGTGACTAGTCCCGACATCGGACATCACAGTTATCACGTCACTATATTTTCTAAATTTATTAGTTATTATTTATTTTTCTAACTTATAGTATTTCAGTATGTCATTCCAAGATGTGAACCTAGAACTTCTGTGATATGTAGGCTAAAAATAGGTATGTATGATACTAACTATCCTTGGATCCTCCAAAAATCTAATCGGATGATATATCATGGTGATCAGTTTGGTCATACATTCTCTCCCTAACTTGTTATGGTATATGAAGGGAGTCAACATAGAAGCTGAACTAGATTAAGCCTCAAAAATATCACCACTCAGTTAGATTTGCCTAGGATCTAATGCACCTTGTTTTTTGGTGCATTGTTAGTATATCTCTTTAGGTACCTAGTCCTACATGCACTCCTATAAATTAATATTCTCTTAGAATATTTCTATTGTGTCAATTCTTCATTGATAGATCTAATATTTTAATTTTGTATAATGTTAAAGTGAGTCAAAGCTCCTCATCATTAAATTCACTATTTATCATTTTAGATTTTTATTTGTTTATTAATTGTATTCTAAATTCTATTTTTAAAATTAAATAATTTTTGTTATTTAATTATTAATAAAAAATAAAATTAAAAAACAAAATAAAATTGAAAAAATAATACCCATTTGACTTTTGGACATTTATGAAATACTAATTCCTGATTGACGAAGATGATATCTGATGAGCATGGTCTACACTCGAGTCTCAAAGGTGAATGCCCGAATGAGAGAGGGCTAAAGATAGAAATTAGATTTAGAGTTGGAAATTTTAGATTAGAGAGAACAAGAGAGAATGTGAGGCAAAAGATTGAGAAGTGAGGGAGATATATTTATTTATTTAATTATTTATTTATTTATTTTTATTTATATTTATATTTATATTTATTTATTTATATTATAAAGATTTAAAAAATCATTTTTTTTGAAATTTTTTTTAATTTTTAATGAATTATTTAGGGCAGAAACCTGATAGCCATCGAATTTCTACCCTAGCCATTGAGGGTGCATCCAACAACTAGATGCATCTCAGTTTTATTTTTTTTATAATTAGGTTGGTTCATCTAGATGGTTACAAAAGGATTTGGAATTGGGTGAGGGTCAAGCCTGACCCATGGGCACAATGTCAGGTCATGCCACTGGACCATGCCTTCAAGCCAGGTAGCTAGGTCGTACCTGGCCCGACATGGGGCAAGCACCCCTTGGCTCAAAATGGGGCTGACACCCCTTGGCCTAACATGACACAAGCCCGGGCACAAATCTGGACAATGTCATGTCGGGCCAGGCACAATTCAGTGGGTCGTGCCTCGTGCCGGCCCGAGCTGTCCGGCCCACTTGACACCTCTAATTCACATGCATGCATGCAAATTAACTTACTTTCACTTAAAATTAATATATATATGTGTGTGTGTGTGTGTGTGTGTGTGTGTGTGTGTGTGTGTGTGTGTGTGTGTGTGTGTGTGTGTGTGTGTGTGTGTGTGTGTGTGTGTATGTATATGTATACATGCATATACACATGATAGTATACACACATAGATATATAGCATATACTTACATACATCTACATTATATAACATATATACAATATATATACTATTATACATATAGGTGTGTGTGTTTGTGTGTGTGTGTGTTATAGTTAGAGTTTATGTAAAATTAAAATTGAAGGTATAAAAACATTGACTCTGAGCATCATAAACTTTGGACCCCACTCCATCGTGTTTTAACAAGTTAAGGTTTTCATGATTACGCATATATACGATTGATGTGATAATATAATGATTAAGAAGGCTTGCAAAAATATAATCTACTCATTTATGATGGATTGCACATTTGTATTTTAATAAAAATAATCTATGAATTGGAAATATTTGAATAAGAGGAGAGGAAGAAATTATCTTAGAGTTTGAGAAGAGAGGAGAGGAGATGAGATGAGATGAGAGGAAAGGATGAAAGATGAACAGAGATGAGATGAGAGAAGGTGAGAGAATGAGAAGAGGGGAGATTAAAGGATGAGATGAGAGGAGATGAGAGGATGAGAAGAGGGGAGATTAAAGGATGAGATGAGAGGAGATGAGAGGATGAGAAGAGGGGAGATTAAAGGATGAGATGAGAGGAGATGAGAGGATGAGAAGAGAGGAGATGAGAGGATGAGAAGAGAGGAGATGAGAGGAGAAGAGGAGATGAAGGAGAAGAGAATAGATGAGAGGAGGTGAGAGGATGAGAAGAGAGGAGATGAGAGGAGGTGAGAGGATGAGAAGAGAGGAGATGAGAGGAGAAGAGGAGACGAAGGAGATGAGAGGAGAAGAGGAGACGAAGGAGAAGAGAATAGATGAGAGGAGATGAGAGGATATGCATGCTTGTTACCAAAGGATTTATGTGGCAGCGACAAAAAACAAGTTGGTGAGAGGGGTAGGAGGCTTGCATAGGATTTGCATTCCAATCCATTATGCATGGCAATTGATGTGGGGTTTTTTAGAGAAAATCATGTTTATGAATATCAAAATAAAAATAATTATATTTTGGCCCATTTTTAAAACTTTTAAAAAAGCAAACCCAAAATGTAAAATAATTAAGTTTTAGGCACCCAAATTCAGAAAACTACCAGTATTCAGATTTAAAATCGTTTCAAAAATAAAAATAAAAATATGATTTACATATAAACCCATATATATTTATATAGCATATATATAAACATGTATGATGTAATGTGTGTATATATTTATATAAACACATATACATGTTTATATATATGCTATATAGATTTATATATACATATACATACATATATATATACACACACACACACACATTTATATATTAAGTATACACCCCCACACACACACAGATATATATATATATATATATATATTCAAATTTAAAAAATAAAATGCTTTAAAATGAAAACAATGATTTTTAAATTTGAAAACCTCTATTTTCATTTTTTTTTAATTGTTTTAAATTGGAAAAGTGGTGATATTCTAATTTTGTGTGCTTTAAATGTAAATATTTTATGTGTATTGATATATTTTTTAAAATTTCTTAAAATGAAACCAAATCATAAATATTTTTGCTTTATGTCCACTTAACATAATTCATTTTTTTATATAGTGAAGTGGACAAGATTAAGGATATTTTTAATAAGGGAGTATTATGTTTTGTGTACTAATCAAAAAATAATTGAAAAATATAAATTAAGTTTTAATTTTTAAAAATAATTACACCAAACTCTTAAGTAATTAAGTTTTGGGCACAAATTTATGTTAATATGGAATCACCAATTTTTTTTAACTAACTATAATTCCCAAAAAAAAAAAAAAAACATTACAAGCTATGAGCTCTTGTCCAGGCTCCAACGAGCTCTAGCAGCTCCATGGAGCTCTATGGAGCTTGACCAAGAACTCGTCGAGCTCCTAGGTGGAGCTCTAGTGAGCTCTTCGGTGGAGCTCGATGAACTCCAACAATTTTGTCAGTGAAGCTCGTAGCTTGTAGTGTTTTTTTTTTTTTTTTGGAGTATAGTTAGTTTAAAAAAATGACAATTTTGTATTAAAATAAAATAGTACAAAAAACTTAATTACTTTAGAGTTTTGTTTTTTAATTTTTAAATATTAAAATTTAGGTTCACTTTTTTTCAATTATTTTTTGATTATTGTACCGGAACATAATTTTCTCTTTTAGTAACATACATACTTTTAATTTTGATGTACATATTCTTATACAAAAAAGATTATCAAAAATAAAATAATTTCGTTTTGGGATAGCCAAATATAAATTTCAAAGTTAGTAAAAAAAGTTAATTATCATCTTAAAAAATGTTGGACATATTTTTGAGTTTATATTCTAAAACAAATATATATATCATTTACTAATGATATACTATATTCATGTTCCACTAATTATTTAATCCACATTCCAACGTAATTACCCCTTTTTTAAAAAAAAATTATATCAATTTCGTCTTTTTCCTACCAAATATAAACTTCAAGGTGTATTTCAGTGAACGTTGTTCGAATAAATCTGAACTGTCATATCAATTTTTAATGGAATAAGGATAATAGATCTATCCCACAAAAAATAGATGAGAATTTAAATCTCAGATAAAATCAAGGGGGAATTTTGTTTTGATGTACATCTAAAAAATAATCACAAAAAATTACATAAAAATTAAATATTTAAGGAAAAATGTATCAAAATATAAAATATTTATGTTTTAATACATTGCAAATTTAAAAACCTGATTTTGCATCATGTGTGATACATTAGCATATTTTTTTAGGAAAAAAAATAAAAATGACATTTTAGAATTCTGAAAATACAATTTCTAATTCAAAATTATTTTTCAAATTTTCATTTTATTTTTTTTTTTATCTAAAATTTGTGTGGGTGGGTGTGTGTATTTACATGTACATATATAGAAACACTTATATATATAAACCTATGAATATACATATACATACATACATACATACATATATATATATATATATATATATATATATATATATAAAACTTATAAATACATATAAATTTATATGTATATAAACATGTATATATAAACCCATATATATATATATATATAATTGTTAATATATATATATATATATGTGCAATATAAGTTTATACTTATACATACAAACGCACACACATATATACATTATATATTTAACAGATATAAAACAAAAACTAATTTTCAATTGCAAAAAACTGTTTCAAATTAGAAAAGCAATTTCAAATTATAAAAATGATTTCAAACTCAAAACAACAATTTTTCAACTCAAAACATCAACGTTCAAATTCCAAAACGAGCATATTATTATTTTTAAAATTACTGACATGGGTATAATCAAGTTTTTAATTTTCATTACCTCAAAACATGTGCATTTTAGATTTTGATACAATTTTTATTAAATAGTTAAATTTTAGGTATTTTTTTTAACCATTTTTAGTGGGTATACGCCAAGGATTAAAATTTCAGATTTTACGAATATATCGATACTTGAATTTTACGGATATATCGGATATATCGAAGATATATCGGTGTGCATTTGTATGTGAGCAGCAATCAAGGATAGATATATCGGTCTTAATAAATATATCGATACTTAGAATTTATGGATATATCAGAGATATATCGGTGGATATATTGGAAATTTTTATCATTAGGTACACCAATCATCTTCTTTAAGACTACAGCTGCACATTTGCACAGTTTTAGCAGAATATTCCAGCCCTGTTAAATCTAAAATTATGTGACTTGATTTTCAGAAGATGGAACACTCTTTTGCAATGCTAATCATAACAAACTAGTAAAAAACCAAGAATAATCCAGTCGTGATAATTGAAATTTTGTACAATCATTTGTGTTTCTTTGGCTTTTGCAGCTTTTGCATGCCTTTCCATTTTAGATAAATATGATATGATAATCCAGAAAACACTAACAGTACACAACCCCATTGTTTAGTTGACAAAGGATTACCACTAAGCAAGGAAGAGATAACAATGCTACCAAATTTACGAGCAGTGGTGATGGTGGTACTTGCAAGAGAACCAAATTGAGTAATTGTTAGAAATATAAAGTTCTGGCCCATAGCACCACAAAGGCAGAAGAGAAGAATGTCCCAGGCAGCGTCAGGATGTTGCTTGCAGAAGACAACTGACACGAATCCAATCCCATGAGGAAATGCAAACATGTAGACCATATTGTATAAGGTTCCCCATAAGTTCATCGCGAACATTACATCCCATGAACTTGTTTCTGGATACCTGTGCAGCATAAACTGACATGATTCAAAATTCAAATATGATAAATCAAAACCATGTATGGAGTGTGGGCAATGGGAATGTATGTGATAAACAGAAAACTTGATTTGGAAAACAAATAGATTTATTTTCAAAGATAACAATTATCAATTCAAAATCATTTTCTAAAATTTGAAAATTTTGGAAAATGATTTATATTGGTTTGCCTTGCACCACCATTTCCAAATTAGAAATGCAAAAAAATAAAATCCAGGAGATATTTTTGTCTCATTATCTTTAACCTTGGTTTACCAGACTGATTGGCTTGAAAATATAGTTGATAATTTGATGAGTATGATATTTATGATCAATATTTTTTATCATCAGTAGAAGTTATTTTACTTTTAGTCTCTACCAAAATCTTGATGATGCACACCAATTTTTTTTTCATTTATATTTTTCTTCCATATATACATTTTCTATTTTTGATTTCTTCATAGGCACACTAAATCAGTAACAGTTTAGATGAGCATGATCTTTATGGTCAAATATTTTTATCATCAGCAAAAGTTATTTTCTTTTAATCTCATTATCGAAATTTTAATGCTGGAAACCATTTTTTTTTATAATTATATTTTTATTCCATAAATACATTTTCTAATATAGATTTCCTTTTAATAGTCACACTCAATCATTATTTTCCTAACATATTTCACACAATCAATTCTATAGTTGTGAAAAATGTGACATAGGCCCTCCTAGGCTTAAGCCTCTGGCACAAACAAGACACAGACATGGTGTCTCGCCTTGACCAGGGCAAGGCTCGTTCACGCACACACACAGATAGCAGAAAAAGCAAGCGCCTACCCAGAGGAGGAAAGCTCTCCACAAGCACACCTCCATGCAGGTAACCATCCATCAAGCTCCAGAAGCTCGATGAGCTCCATGAAGCACAACCAAGAGCTTGACCAGGAGTTCCATGGAGCTCAACCAGTTCATGGAGCTCATGGAGCTCATGGTTGAACTCCATGGAGCTCCTCGTCAAGCTCCTCTATGAACAATAGAGAGAGGGGTGAGGTTCTAAGAGACATTTGCACCTTGGTGCACCTTGCGCCTTTCACAACTATGATCAATTCAAAATCATTTTCCAATATTTTCAAATAATTGAAATACACAACAAAATAAAATATTTTAATCTAACCCAGAGGTATTATATATAATTCATATATACAAATAAATGACTCTTATATCCTAATGATTTTTATTAGCATTATCAATTATAATTTATCTTAATTTACCTTGTACCACCATTTTCAAATTAGAAATAAAAAAAATAAAATTCAAAAGGTGTTTTTGTCTCATTATCTTTATAAATCACATATAACCAACCCAATTATATTGAAAGCATGATTTGATGATTATTATATTTGTGGTCAAATATTGTTTATCATCAATAACATTTATTTTATTTTTAATCACACTATCAAAATTTTGATGGTAAAAACCATTTTTTTTCATTAATATTTTTCTTCCATATTTACATTTTCTATTTTAGATTTCTTTTTCAGTCACACCAATCATTCTTCTCCTAACATATTTCACACATTTTAAACATATCCTATTATATTTAAGTTTTCAATAAAACATTTGTACCATTATTTTTTTTAGATCAAATATACTGACCCATCCCTAATTATATTGAAAATATAATTCATCTTTATATTCAAATATTTATCATCATCAGTAATACTTACTTTACTTTCAATTTTTTTATCAAAAGATTAATCCTAAAAATTATTTTTTTCATTTATATTTTTCTTCCATATATATATTTTCTATTTTACATTTTTTTCATAATTGAAGACTTATTTTTTTCCAACATATTTCATATTGGGACATGCCTATCACAATAAAATATAATCAGTCTCTAAACAGATAAATAAAACTCTTCCAAGAATACATTAGTACAATAAATCTCACAAATAGCTGACAATGATGTCATGAACTGAACCTCGACTCTGGCTCTATAATGAATCTCAAAAATAGTTCACTTAAGAAACGAGACAACTAAAAAAAAAATAGATCAAAACTACTGATAAATCATGTCGTTGTAATCGCAAGAGTTGAACTAAAATCTAAATACCAATGATCCCTAGATATAATACTACCCCCTTAAAGCTTTCTTTTATTACTAGACAACTCTAAATATTACATGCATGTGAATATGTTAAGAGTCTAGAATAAAACTAAATATACTGATAATATAAATAATATAAAATCTGGTTACTATCAGATAGTTTTATTTTTATACAATCATCCTATATCTAATAAAATCAGCTAAAAAACCAATATCAATAAAAAAGTCTATACCTAAATCTAGTTACTATGAGAAAAAATATCATAATCCTAAGTATTCAACCTTAATACAAAGAAAATATCTTCAGACAACTCAAATCTTTTGTCTAAAATTTAATATGTAGAAATAATTTCTATTGAACTTGATTGCTTATATTTTATAATTAAAATAACATCAACATATATAACTAACAACACAAACTCATCTTTCAATTTATATTGAAAAAAATAAAAATAATTCAACATACATATCATAAGGCTAAATATAGTATTAAATAAAATCTATAAAAGTATGCCTCAAAAGATTATTTGAAGTCATAAAGTATACGCCATAATATGCACATCATACTTATATTGTTAGGAACCATGAATCCCAATAGCTACTACATGAATACTTTTTTCTCCAAATTATCATAAAAAATATATTTTTTACATCTAACTAATATATAGTTCACCATTTAAAAACTCTCGCTACTAACATAGTCTTGAGTCAATAGATATTTCCTTTGAATCATGTCTTTATCATATATGCTCATCTACATCCCACTACTGAGTTACTAATTTTGAAATAATATTTCACATACGATTAAATATAATCACACTCAATTCATCTAACATAGGATATCATCATCCTAGATAACTAAATATCATAGAATGAATATCCGATATCCAACAATTAATATAACATCAAAATAACAACACACTATCCAACAATTATATAATATCAAAATAAGAATAAAAAAATACACAAAATAAAAAATTATAAAACACATCCTTGATGTCAAGCATCATAAGCCTAAAAATCAAATGTCAAATTCAGGTATGATACCAAATGTTAAGAATTAATAACAATAACAAGCATCTTAAATTCAAATAAGATAGGAAATAAGTTTCAAGGTCATATCAAAGTGACAAGATCTTATTATTGATTCTTCAGATCTTCAACTTTGATTATGTAATAAAAAAAAATAATTATTTAAGTTAAATATACGACGTAATTAACCACATTGAGATTAAGCACAACTACAAGAGAGAGAATAAACACAACTACCACGTACAAACAAATTTACATAGAAGTGATAAAGGAGAGAAATAAAGAAAACACAATAAATTGCAATTAAAATTAATATAAATTTTATTTCAGATATGCAATTTATATTAAAACACTTTTTCAAGTTCTCAGACTTTAGTAATTATTGATTCTCATTATGTTTCTTTATGCATTGTGTGTTGTTATTATATAATACATATTTACTAATCACATAAATACAAAATATGAATAAAAATAAATGATATCGTAATAACACATTTAGTATTGTGAATATACCAAAGATAATAATGTAGTATCTTAGTAAGAAATAAAGTCAGAGTCATATATTCCCAGTCAGTGCATCAAACCAGCCACGTAATATATTTCTATATTGCATGACCACTTCAATCTTGATGGCATATTTTATGTCATGACAACTTAAATCATGGCTCAAAAAATAAGATCACAACTATCAAGAGCTAAGCAAGAGATTGTCTTAGTCACAATGCAAAAGAATCATGTCATGACCTCAAAATATCGCAACACCTATTCTTCACCTTGTGACATCTTTCTCCACAACAACTACCTTCCAAGTTCTAAATGATATAAGTCAATCCTAACATTCTCTCATTTGATGAATATTCATCAATCTTGTCTTGCATGTGCACCACCTGAACTTCTCAATGTCAACTAGCTTTATCAAGTAGTTTGCATAATTTACCTTCATATCAACTTTCTTAGACAAATAACATCCGTGGCATGTTTTTTAATAAAAATAAGTTGAATATCAATGTGTTATATTTGTGAACACTGAATTATTTGTTAGGTAAAAAGCATTTTGCTAGTCACGCCAAAGCCTCAAATTCTTCTAGGCAAAACTAAGATATGCACATAATCACCCAATCAAAATAACTTTCCTACTTGCCCAAGCAATACTACAAAAGCAAATATTTTATCTCGATTGATGATATGGCTACAACATATCAATTCATCATACAAACTGAATATAAATTCACTTATAAGTTTTCTAGTATCCAAATTTCTGCCCCAATTAGCATACACATCACAACAAACTTCAAAATTATTTTCATTTCCATTTTTGTCGCACTGTAAAATAAAATTACAAGTCTCACAGAAATACTTGAGCATCATTTTTATTGCATTTAGTATTTTTTTTTTGGTTGACCATATATAAACTAAAAATTCTCATTACATATAAAATATCAAAGCTTGAACATATCTAAAGGCATCAACTATGCCAGACAACCCGAGAGCAACATAACTTAGTAATGCAATGTACGATACAACCTGATTTAAAGTCATGTCAAGATGTGTCATAGGCCGGCATGAAGCACAACTCAAGCAATGTCAAGCCAAAGATCCCAACATGGGAGGTGCGATACTGAATGACCCAGCATGACAGTCTATGCAAGCCAATTTCAGCCCGGCTGACCAAAGAGGCTAGCCTAGTCCTAATCCTAGCAAGCTTGGATCTAACCCAGGCTAGCCTAGAATGAACCAAGCTAGTCTAGCCTAACCCAAGCGAGCCTAGAATAAAACTAGGTTAGCCTGGACTCAACTTGACAGAAGCCAACCAAAAGGCTGTGTCGAACAACCCCTTTTTAGAATCATACCAACATTGCATAGCTCATGATAAATATCATATCATGCCAGACATGATACGGTGGCACAATTACTCGAAATAGCCTAAAAAATAGGACATGTTGGCAAGGCACGGCCAATTTGACATCTCTAACATATCATAACATACATCAAACTGTCAACTACATTAGCATATGTGTACTAATCAATTTGTAGTCAAACATATTGAACTTTCAAGGTACCCATTCAATATACTTTTGCTGTCCAAGAAATAATAATCAATTCTCTCTATCACATATAATATGCATGTCCAAAATACTCATTTTTCCTAAGACTTGTTCTGTCAAATTTCCCTGCAAGTTATCCATTCATAATACATATAATCTTTTTGTTATTTTCAACCATCAACATATCATCCACATAAAGAGTAAGAATTACAAAATTAGTATCTAATTATTTTGTGTTTTAAAATATATGCATCAAATTTCTAGTATCATGTTCTAGAAAATTACATTAGACCATACATGAACTTTTCTAGCTTTTATACCAAATATTCTATTATATTATCTTAAATCTTTCTGATTGTCGCATGCACCTCATCTTCACATTTAGTTACTCCACCTCTAAATCATACAAAGTTGTTGCAGCTAAAATCACCCTAATAAATGTTATCTTGGCCACCAAGAAGAAGCCTTTAGCATATTCTACCCCCTCAATTTGAGTATAACCATTGGTCATCAATCATGCCTTATAATTCTCAAAATTATCATCAGCATTGATCTTTCACTTTAACACCTACTTGCAATCTTTTGCTTTTTGGCTTTTGAGTAACTCCAAAAGTCTCCCAAGTGTTATTAACATCAAGATATCACATTTTTTCCACCATAATTTGCTTCTACAATTCCCCAAAGATTATGGCCTCTGCTATAGTATTTGGATCATCCCATATGCCAAGAAGTGCATGGTACGCATCTACATACCTAATTGGTGGGCTTCTAACCCTTATAAACCTCCTTTGTAAGTGTAAATTTCATAACTCTCATCAAACATATCATACAATGATTAAATTGAATCAGCACTATTTATTTCTTTTTTAAGATTCCAAGTCATAACTTCATTATTTGTTGTTACAACAATGTCCAAATTATGACATCATAACTCCATGTCGCAACTTCCTTTCTTCTTGTTATGCCTTTGAGGAAGTCATGGCTAGTAGGGTTCATATCACAATATTTAGATGAGCCTTGAGAATCTTTCTTCATGTTATCCCTTTAAAAAAAGTCATGACAATTAAGTTTCACGTCACCATGTTGAGTTGAATCATAATAACTTGTGTTCATGTCACTCGTTTGAGAAGAATTATGACAACCAGGTTTCACATCATGACATTAAATTAAGTTAAAATAATTTTTTTTCATTTTGCAACCTTGATGATAATCAAGACAATCACTTGCTTCTTGGAATCCTTGAGGATTGAACACGACATCTTTAGAATAGATGATTATTCTTGTCTCATGATTCTACAATTTACAGCCTTTGATGCCTTGTAAGCAATAAACACGAACTTAATAAATTTTAAGTTCAACTTGTTCCTCTTCTTCCTTGACACATATGCATAAGCATCACATCAAAAGACTTAGAGATAAACCAGATGTAGCTTTCAAATAGAATCTATACCTCAACAATAGATATGGGTGTGTAACTCTTCAAGTAATGCACTTAGGTAATAGTTTCTATCCAAAACCCAGGTTACAAGTCTACTCACCATCTCATGCACCTCATCTTCTTCATCAGCATTAAAAGTAGTCTTTTAGCTATATCATTTTGTTGGGATGTCATTCCAATTGAATGCTATCTCACAATCCCTTACTAGGTACAAAATCATTCAACTAAAAAAATCCATGTATAAAACATTTATCTTCTTATTAAAAAGATACTCTACTGATGCCTTAAACTCCTTGAATTTCTTTGGGAGCTTCAACTTCTTCTGAATGTAATATACCCAAATGTATCTGAAGAAATTATCAACAAACGAGACAAAATACATCAATTTTCCAAGTGATGTCGCATGTCTCCAATGTTTCTTCAAACAAGTCCATAGTTATTAAAGATGTGCCTTAATGTGGGTCCAGCTAGAGGTGTCAAACGTGTCGTGCCGAGTCGGCACGACACGGTTCTATGGAGGTCAACCTGGCACGGGCCTCCGGCATGAATCCGACGGGTTCAGCCAGGTCGGGCCAAAACCCTAATTTAAAAAAAAATTAGACTTTTGTCATTTCGACAGCAAGCCACGGCAGTGCCGCGCCACACGATTCTTTTTCAACTTTTGTCGGGCTAGCCTTGCCCGTCGGGCTCAACTTTTACTGCTGAGGCAGTTTCTCAGCTCGTGTCGAAGTCCCGTGCCCACGGGCCATGGTGACGTGCCAGGCCAAGCACGACACGATGCCTAGTTGGCCTCAGCACAGCATAATTGGTGTCGTGGACAGGCACGACACAGGCACGGGCACAAAAAATTTCTATGACGGGCCGGCCCATGCACGACCGAATCGTTCAGTGCCTCGTGCCAACCGGGCCAGCCCTGCCCGATTGACACCTCTAGGTACAGCTCAAATTTTATGCAGCCCACTTTCTCTCTTAAGCTCATTAGGGCTACAAGTTTTATTATAAAACCTATGGATGCTATGATACATGATAAACAGTGAAGCAGTGAGAGGCAGCCAGATTTGTATGCGGTTAAATCAACAAGGGAGAATATTTAGTATTGTGTTTATTACCCAACAAGCGATATCAAAGGGAGGTTTCATTGCCTGGGAATTGTGATTAATATAGATTTAAAATAGAAGAATTTTTAGGAGCCACTATGATTAAACTAACCTCATCTAATTATTTTATATGATAGCCAAAAATAAAAGATATTCTTTATTATAAAGATTTATATGCACCTATTAATGGGGATAAAAGTAAACCCAAAGATATGTAAGAAACAGAATGAAAGATCATGCATAAAAAAATTATAGCCTTAATTAGATAGTAGATAGACCAGAGTATGTTTCATCACATGTCACAGAAGAATGATGCTACTGAACTTTGAAAAGAATTAGAATCCATGTATGAAAGAAAGATTACACAGAATAAAATAATTTTGATTAGAAGACTAGTAAATCTGAAATATAGAAATGGGCATAGCGTGACAGAGCACGCTAGTGACTTTCAAGAGTTGGTGAACCAGTTAAACTATAAAGATGAAGATTGAAGATGGGTGGCAAGCATTATTACTTTTTGAGTTCCTTGTCAGATAATTGAGATACTCTAGTTATCTCGCTTAATAACTCAGCTCCTAATGACAGGTTAACCATGAATACGATAAAAAATAGTTTGTTTAATGAAGAAATCAAAATGAAGGAACAAAGAATATCTTCTGATATCGAGTATCTTGTCACAAAGAACGAGAGAGAAGAGGTAAAAATAGAAGACATAAGAGTCGTGATAAATCCAAAGACATGTCACAATCCAGAAAAAAATCTAATAAAAGAGAAAAATATTATCACTGTGGAAATGAAAGACATATGAAAAGAAATTATTATGCTTAGAAAGAAAACAAAAAGAATGCAAAAATCAGAAGAATGATGAAAATAAAAATATTACTACTTTATGTGACAAAGATGTGGCAGTTATAATTTTTAGAGATGATGAATATTTGTCTGTTACAAATAATAAGGTTGAATGGATTATTGATACAGCAGCCTCTTATCATGTTACTCCTAATAAAAAGTTCTTCACATCGTACATGTCAGGAGACTTTGGTACTGTGAAGATGGATAATACCAGCTAGTCCAAGATTATGGGTATTGTTGATGTTTGCATACAGATAGACATTAATTGTTCATTGACTCTGAGAGATGTGCGGCATGATCCTGACTTTCGTTTTAATCTTATTTCTGAAGTTACTTGGATTGGAAAGAATATATGAATTACTTCGATAACGATAAATGGAAGCTTACCAAAAATTCTTTAGTAACTGCTAGAGGCAAGGTTAGAAGCACACTTTATTGGACAATTATAAAAATATGTAGAGATGAATTGAATGCAACTAAAGATAATTCCTCCCCAAATTTATAACACAAAAGATTATGACACATGAGTGAGAAATGATTACATATTTTAGCCAAAAAGGCTATCATTCCTTTTACTAAAGGTTACAGTCTTAACCCTTGTGATTATTGTTTATTTAAAAAATATCATAAAATTTCTTTTTCTAAATCTTCAAAAAATAAATATAATATATTAAAATTGATTTATTCTGATGTTTGTGATCCCTTTACGGTGAAGTCCTTAGGTGAAAATAAATATTTTATCACATTCATTAATGATACATCAAAAAATGTGTGAATTTATCTATTGAATGCTAGAAATCAAGTGTATTAGTTTTCCAGAAATTTTTTGTCTTAGTTAAAAGAGAGATAGGAAAGTTTTTGAAGTATCTTCGTACTGCCAATGAAGGTGAGTACCATCAAAGGAATTTAAAAACTACTGCTCAACATATAATATTAAGAAGATCAGATGCATGTTAAAAATGACAAAGCTACCAAAAATATTTTGGGGTGAAGCTATCCATACTACTTATTATTTGATAAATAGGTCATCCTCAATTTTTTTAGAGTTTGACATTACAGAGAAGGTATGAACAAAAAAAAATATTTATAATCATCTTAATATTTTTGAGTGCAAGACTTTTGCACATTTATCTAAAGAACAGAAGTCAAAACTTGATGACAAAGTTTTTTCATACATTCTTGTTGGCTATGAAAATGAAAAATTTAGGCACAAATTATACAATCCAGTGAAAAAAAAAAATTTTAGAAGTAAAGATGTAATAGTTTATGAAGATTAAACTATTTCAGATTGTGAGAAGATTGAAAAGATTAAAGCAATCAGTGATAGTGTTATTAATCCTATAATTATTCATTTTTCTTTGCAAAGTAGTATAGATGAGAGGGCAGTGATGACTGATTATGAAGCATAAGAGTCAGTGATTGATGGTGGGATACCAGAAAGTGATCATGTTGTTGAGCAAGAAGAACAGACTCCTCAACAAGTAATTTCAAAACCTCAAATTAGAATGACTAACAAAAAAAGTCGTCCATCATCCATAATCCACCTTCAGAGTATGTTTTGATTTTTTATGACCTAGAAAATTTTTAAAAAGTACAGACTCATACAAATAAAATAAGCTGGATGAAAGCTATGCAAGAAGAAATGTATTCTTTATTAAAGAATGATACTTATGAGTGGGTAAAACTTCCAAAGAACAAAAAGATATTAAGGAACAAAATTAATGTTTAAGTTGAAGAGAGATAATCATGAAAAATTGCTAAAGTATAAAGTTCGTTTGCTAGTGAAAGATTTTTAGCGGAAAAAGAATATTGATTTTGATGAGATATTCTCTCCAATTGTGAAAATGACTTTTATCAGAGTTATTTTGGATTTCAATGCTAATTTAGACATTGAGCTTAAATAGTTAGATATGAAAACTACTTTTTCATTGTGATTTGAATGAAAAAATTTACATGTCACAACTAAAGAGATTTGAAGTAAAAGGTTAGGAGCACATAATTTATAAATTAAAAAAATATATATATTGAATGAAGCAAGCATCAATTCAATTGTACGAGGAATTTGATTCTTTTATGATGAGCTACGAGTAGTTTTATTATTCTTTTACTTTATGTGGATGATATGTTAATAATGAGAAATAATTCAAAATTGATTAGCAAATTGAAAAAAAGATTGTTCAAGTCTTTTGACATGAAAAACTTAGGGCTTACAAAATAAATGTTGAAGATGCAAATTACTCGAGATATAAAGTCAAAAAAATTATGGTTGTCACAGAAAAAATATGTTGAACTAGAGGTGTCAAACGGGGCATGCCGGGCCGGCTCGGCACGTATTTTCCAGGCCCAACCGGGCTTTCGTGCCAGGCCAGGCATGGAACAGTAACCGTGAAGTGCCTGTCCCGGCATAATTTTTTGGGGGTTCAACCCGGCACGGGCCCGCGGCACGATTCGCCGGGTTCTGCCTGGTCAGGCCGAACCCTAAATTTAAAAAAAAAATTTAGGGTTTCGGCGCACCCAAAACCCTAATTTTAAAAAAAAATTAGGATTTCAACACACCCGAAACCCTAATTCTAAAAAAAATTAGGAATTGGGCGCGCCCGAAACCCTAATTTAAAAAAAAAAATTCAGCACGGTAGCGTGCCGGGCCAAGCACGGCACGAGGCCCGGTTGGCCTCGGCACGGCACGGCACGATAGTGCCGTGGTCGAGCACGGCACGAGCCCGGGCACGGGAAATTTCCATACAGTATATGTCTATGTTGAACATGTGCTTGAAAGATTTAATATGAAAGATACTATGTCTATTAGCACACATTTAGCCAATCACTTTAAGATTAGCAGAAATGTATGCCCTACTACAATATATGAAAAAGAACTAATGGCCTCTATTTCGTACTCCTCAACAGTGAGAAGTCTTATGTAATGTATAGTTTGTACAATGACTGATATTGCACATGTTGTTAGTATAGTGAGTAGATTTCTCTCAAATTCAAAAAAAAAACATTAGAAAGCTATGAAATGAATCTTCAAATATTTGAAGGGTACTTCAAAATTATATTTAAGTTTTGGGGGTTCAAAACTAATATTAGAATGTTTTACAAATACTAATATGGTAGGTGACCTTGATGGTTGAGAATCAACTTCTAAGTTTTTATTCACTTTTACTAGGGAGGAGCTATTTCATGGCAGTCTAAGTGACAGAAGTATGTCGCTTTGTCTAATACTGAGACAGAATATATAGCAGCAACTAAAACAGTAAAAAAGATGTTATGAATGAAGAGATTTGTCCAAGAGCTAGGTATGATTCAAGATGAGTATGTTGTATTTTATGATAATCAAAGTGTTATGGACTTGAGCAAGAATACTTCATATCATTCCCATACAAAATACATTGATGTGAGATATCATTGGTTACGAAATATCATTGAAAAAAATTTATGAAGCTTAAAAAGATTCACACAAATTTTAATCCTTCTGATATGATAACAAAAATTGTTATCAGAGAGAATCTAAAGCTTAGTGTCGGGTCAGCCAGCATAGATTCTATCTGAGATGTTAGAGTGTATTCTCCCCTTATATTGGGCTGGAAGGAGAAAATGTAATATGAGTTCAACCCAAATTTTAGGCAACCCACTTTCTTTCTTAAGCCCATTAAGGTTACAGGTTTTATTATAAACCTTGAAAAGGCTGTGATACATGATATACACTAAAGCAGTGAAAGGTGATCAAATTTGTATGCAGTTAAATCAATAAGAGAGAGTATTCAATCTTATGTTTATTACCCAACAATTGCACCTCATCTGAGGGTAGACACACTCACTTGCGGAAAGTGCAAAAAATATGCACCTTTTGTACATATACTTCGCTTCGTGGTTAGTAAAAGGATACCTCTTATGATCTATATTTATGATATCATAAAAATCACTAATATGAGATGAGAGATTCAATTTCATTGACCTTTGATTTAGCTAGATACTTTTTAATCCCAAAGTTGTATTATAATACAAAATGAATAATAATGGACCTGGATTCAAAAAGTTAAAAATATATATATATATGCATGTCAAAATTGATGAAAGATAAATAAACAAGATATAATTATATCATAATTAAACTTATACATGCTCGTTAGAGACCTTTTTTACTATGAATTTATCATTAAAATAATAAATACTAAACTCTCATGTTAGTTATCTAGCTTATAGTATTTTTGAGAATGTAGGTAACTAGAATAATTATATGAATTGACTATCTTTATTATATTATTTAAAATAATATATAATCTAATAATCATGATTTTTTTTTAATTCATGCATTCATGGCAAGTAGAAAAATATGTTGAAATATTAATACTTGAATGAATTAGTGTATATTAAGTACAACCGAGCCTTAATAAAAAGATTCAATGAGCATCATACCATTAATCTTATTTTTTAAAAGATATAGATAATATCAATAAATAGTAGATAAGAGAATAAAAGAATAAGATACTATAAAAGATAATTTGGTATTTAAGGATAATTTTGTAGGAGCTAGCGGAATTAAAAAATTTAAGGTTTATATAAGTGTTAATAACATGTTCAAACAAAACTCCAACACTAAATATAATTATACCATAAATTCATTTGAGTCATAATAGTATATTTCATATTATGACAATAACTTGAGTCATTGCCTAAAGAAGATGAAAACTATCACAAATAAAGCAGAAAATTATTTTAATAACAACATAGAAGAACCATGACATGACCTCAACATATTACGGCATCGGCGTCTATTCTTCATCATGTAATTCCTTATCCACAACCATCTTCCAAGATTTTAGATGAGTTATGAGTTATTACTTAGTTTCTTCTATAATACAATCAAAAAGTGCAAATTTATAATCTCATCAAAATCAACTATATGACAGAAGACTCTTCTAGAAGATATTATAAATGCATTAATTTTATATATACCTTTAGATTATGATTGTGAAATCTTCCTACCCACAACTGCCTCTCTTAGGGAGACTCAAATCTCATGTTCAATTTAACACTTATACTAGGCTCCTCTCCTAAGCACATTTCCCTAGGAGAAATGTCACTACTCTCTTCAAACCTAATCATACTAATCATATCAGATATAAACATATGAGTATGATCAATATCACTCCTCCATAGAAAGTAACAATAAGATAGGGATAAGCATAGTATTACCATATTAGAATATATGCTCTCCTACATCAAGTCTTTGAAAACAAGACTTGTCCTCGAAGATTATAACAGCAACAATCATAATTTCCCTCCTAGTCTATGGTGTGTAACACCTATATCCATTCTCAATTATCTTATTCTATGCATGAGTATTAATACAAGATGTACGATAAATATCATCATGTGCTCAAATAAATAAGAAAATTAATGAAAAATAAATTATAATTCATTACTTCTTAGCTATGTTGCACGGATACGCCTAGGAACTGCCGTGTCGCCGTGTCCGACCCGTGTCGCCGTGTCCACGTGTCCGACACATGGACACAGCGACACGGGTCGGATATGCGTCAGAGGCATATCCGACGCGTTGTTCGGAAACACTCGTCGTTAACAACAAACGCGTTGTTTACCTATAGATGCATCATTTACCAACTGACGTGTTTTTACGATTCTAACACGTCGGAAATATACTATATATTAACTATTACTCCTACGTCTCCAACAAATTGAGGAGCACACCGCCGACAGTGAGTTGCCGACAAGCTGATTGCGATAAATAGTTGTCAATTGTCATTACGTCAAACGGGGAGGGGAGGAGCACACCGCCGAGGCGCCGACAATACCTAAGGTAACCTAATTCTATAAAGAGAATGAGGGGTTTTGGAATCTGTATCGGGAGGGGGAAGAGTTCGAAAATCGAAACTGTAAAGGGAGGGTGGTGGTGGTGGTGTTAGAGAGTTTAAATTTTTTTTACATTATTTTAAAATACAGAATTTTAAATTATTTTAAAATACAGAATTTTAAATTATTTTAAAATACAGTATTTTAAATTATTTTAAAATACAGTATTTTAAATTATTTTAAAATACCTAATATTTATAATTAATAATTTTTATTTTTAATTTTATTTTTTTATCATGACGTATCCTAGTCGTATCCGTATCCTAGTTTTTTTAGAATTTGCCGTGTCTCCGTATCCTGCCGTGTCGTATCTCCTTGTCCGTATCCGTGTCCGTGCAACATAGCTTCTTAGCATTTTAATGTAATATCCACATTTACTTTTTATGATTTCATAAAATTTTATAAAATAAATTAAGATATTTTCTTAAATACAAATAATCATATAAAACAATTATAATTATCAATAAAAATAATAGAATATCTCAAATTATTATATGTGATTGTCTTATTGAGTCCCCAAATATCCAAATGAATCAAATGAAATAAATCTCTTATACTATTCTCTTAACACGTTGAATAGAAAGATTTAGTATGATTTTATAACTAACATACACCTCACAATCATTAAGTATTACTCCTCTAAAACTCAATTCTATAATCTTTAGTTTTTTAGTGAAGAATATCTCAGTCAAGAGTAAATCATAAATAAATCAATAATAAACAAATACCTAGAAAGGTTATTGTGAGTCGAGAAATACATGTATAATCCTTCTTACTCAATCCTTGTGAAAATCATATGTCTAACTAGATGATCATGAATAAAAATATCAAAAGAAATTAAAATAATATCACAACCATGTTATTTCATAAACTAACTGATAAAAAAATAAATTATGGCAAAACTCTAATACATATAAAATATATGTCAAAATAAAGTGATCAATATTGAAATTGTCATATCACTTGGCTCATAGGACAATGTCATTGATTATAATAATATTAAAAACTATAGATTCAATAAAAAAATAAAAATTATATGATAACCTATAACATGGGTATTAGTTCCTAAATCCACTACCCGACAATCTGGAGTGAGATAGTGAGAAAAAAGAACATTGAACATAGATATACCTAATCCAATAATACCTAATGAATAAAGTCTATAATACTCTCTATAGTACTCATCATGATAAATTATTTCATATATCTTCAATGAATGCAATCATAGAAGAACCAACTTAAATAGTTGTAATTATTGTTGCATAACTTCTAAATCTTAAAAAGTCTATCATAACTTATGGTATAACATACAACACCTTGCCCAACTATGTCTTGACCTCCCACAGAAAAAACATGTCATTACTACCTTTTTGCCTCTAGGCATGCATTTACCGGATCTCTCAGCTCTCTCATCACTATTGTGTGATGAAGAATGTCACAATGCTACGACTAATCATATAAACTCTACCCAATCTAGATATAGTTGTAGCAATATGAGTCACTTTCTGATAAATCTTGAGTGAGAAGAAATTGTTTCCTAAAGAATTTGTTAATAAACTAGTATATCACTCTCTTTATATATATATATATATATAGAATACTATAAACATATTCACCAAGTCTCCTCAATGCACTCAAATCTATTAATACCAGTACAGCACATATAATCTTTTTCTAGAATTGTATCCAGATCACATAGTGAGTCATCTTGTCCTTGTCAACCAATTTGCACATCCACAACTGAGCAATAATATTATATAAATAAAATATCACTGAAGAATAGATCAAAGTGATTATGTCTCAAATCCTATTATATGTATTAGAAAAACCAAACACACTTATATAACAAAATCATTTGACTATCACATGTAGACTAGACGTTATGCAACAATCTGCATCCACTTATCAATCTCAATCTAAGATGGATTTTTCAACAAGTGACTAATGTATTCTTAAGCCACAAATTCGATTCTCACTAATGCAAACCAAAGAAAAAATAAATTTATCCCCAATTTTCACTAATTATCTCCAATGATCTCACATTGATTCTAACAATTTTTAGCTCACAATAATATACAAATCTACAAATAAAAAAATCAATTTACACAAATAATCTAAGTGTTTTTCGATGAAACAAAAAAAATTGTGGGCTACTTTATAAATTATAATAGTTGAGGATGCCCTTATTATTTTTTGAAAAATCTCCAAAAATAAAAATGTATCTATTTTAACAATCAAAAAAATTATTAAATGACCAAATTCCAAAAATTAATATTTACATAGATAATTGTGCATTACCATCACCACATCAGCCACCATGGATTCTATCAAAATTAAAATTTATGTCGATAATGATTCTGAATATCACTACCATGTTGATTACTATGTCGATTGTCGTGAGTTCCATTGAAATTAAAATTTATGTTGATTATTATCATCATTGCATCAAATCTATCAACGCCACTGAAAAAAAAATTTTTACCCAAAATACATTATTAAATATTTGAAATCTCTAGTAATTACTATCGCAGATGCTCCCAAAGTGTAAGCCATCACCCATGCACACCGATGACTAGGACCATTCACCAAAAAACATGTTATGATACCATGTTAAGCTTAGTGAACCTAGGGTTTGTGTTGAAGAATTCTTTTCGACAATAATAAGGAGAGGAGGGATGTGAAATAAAACAAAATAAATTTTATAAAATAAAATATTAAATTTTGAAAATACATAAACTATCTATATATAAAATAATAAGTTGGATACTCCCAAACAATGAAACAATAAATAAATTAACATAAAATAAATTTCAACAATACAAAATGAAAGAAATAATTTTTAATATATATATCTTCCATAAATATAAATGAAACATAGATAAAAATTAAGATTAATGAAGCATTCTAAAATAATTAAAATACTTCATTAAAAAACTTTAAAAAATACAGACTATTTTAAATTATATTATTCAATAAATAAGTGAGAACTTTGTTAATTAATCTTGTCTCATATCAAGCCAACGACAAGATGTTTGTTTCTCCTAGGTTACACCTAGGCTCATGTTGCACAACCATGTTTTGAATTAAACATCTTAATATAAAGTTAATTTTTTTTTCTCAACTAAAGACAATTAAATATGATGGCTAAACATCAATACCTATTAATTTCAAATCTTTATTCATATACACAAAAAATATTAAAATGATTTACTATTTCATCAAAAAAAAAATTTAGTACAAAAAATCAAATTGATAATATCTACTAAAATATCATATAATATTTTCTTCTTTCAAACTTGAAGCACAAAATTAGTTGTCAAAAATTTCCCCCTTTACTTGGTTCAATTATTATTTAACTTACACTACTATTATTTTTTTTACAACCCACAACATAAGTAGTACAAGTGGTAAATCATATAATAACACCGGGGATGGAGATATTTATGCCCTCGCCTTAGGGCCCCATTGATAATAACACCAGATTAAAAAATATTTTTACAACAAAAAATGTTAGTACTACACCTCAAACATCATTATCAAAATACATTTTCAATATAATCTAGATAAGTCATATAATAACTAATAAATAATTTCTTTCATTATTTTTGAGTATGTTTGTAATGATATATATTTTGATATATGTTCTTCATTGATTTGATATTTTGCATATTTTTTAATTATAGTTGTGCATAATTTTCTCTAATAATGTCCAAACCATATAAGATATATTTTATTAATTTTATTATTTATAAGCATGGTATCTTGATATTTAATAATGTTTACATTTCTAATTTATTTTTGAGTTTTTTCAAAAATTCATAATATATATCTCTACTATAGTCATCTTATAAATAACATCTTATCATAACTTAATATTTTGAACAAAAGTATATTAAGTTAATAGTTATTTTATAATATTTTATTTTTATTTAAGAAATATTTTTATATCATATAATATTTCGGTTATCATCTTTCATCTCATTCATTCAACTTTAATTTTATTATTATCACTTTTGAAATTTTATCATTATTTTTAAATTATAGACTTTTAATATTGAAAATAAAATAAAATTTTATAATTTAATGTCATCAATTTAAATTAAATTCTCTTTAAAATTTTAATTCAAGATTAAAATCATAAGCTAAATAACATATTGTCAATTGACTAATTTTAAAACATAGACTAAAATATATCATAATACTAATTTAATTTTTGATTAAGATATTTAATAATTTCATTATTTAGGAAAATATCATATGAGAAGAATAATATACAATACAGTATATATTTCTATAATATTTTACAAACACAGATAAATAAATAAAGGAATATATAACTTAAAGTAAGTTCAAAATATAATTTCATTGAGATTAAAAATTCATTTGCTATAATCTCTACAATGCTACGAGTACAAAAATATCATCAAAAAAAGAGATATATTTTTCTGCATGTTATGACTTATTGTTCATCTCTATTTCCTATGAATTAATTTAATACACAATGAGAGTAAATGAAACTTAAATAAAAGCTCATTTTCATAAAGTATCATAAAATATTTGAAAATACTTTGAAAAATACTTTTATTAAAAAGGCTAGTATGTTCTAAACTACATGTTGCAAAACAACAGTGAGACAACTTTGTAGAAATATCCTACCTAGGGTCGAACCATGAGCCAAGCTATTGAGATTTTCTAAGGAGTAAATATGTTAGTCCTATGGAAACTAGAATATGCTAATAAATCAAATGACAATTCAATGTGATAATCAAATAATAAGCCCTATAAATTTCAAACCAATCATATATATATATATATATATATATATAGCAAAATATTGAGATTAATTATTATTTTATCAAAAATAAAAACAAATAATATTATCATTAGTGAATATGTTAGATAAAATCAAGTTGTTAGCATCCTCTAAAATATTTTGAGAAAATCAAAGTCAGTTTTTTCATTCAAACGAGTATAGAATATTTCTGTGCAAATTTTTTTTCAAATATTGATTATATTTTATGATATTAGATTCAAACTAATGTTACATTTATTTTGGAAGAAGAGCAATCATAATGAAACATGAATAAATGAAGTTTTATTTATCATTACTTAAAATAAGTTTGTGTTCTACTATTATTCTAGCAAAAATAGATAAGACAATGGAACACAATTAAAAATACAAAGGATAAATAATCATCTCAATCCACTCCACTAAACATTGACCATAGCTTAGAAATAATATCACAAAAAAAAATATCGGCATAATATAATAATATAACTTTTTAGCAAACCTAGCTTTGATTGAATCCTGAGTGGCATTAGTAAATCCATCAAAAACAAGATTTAAGAAGCAAAGCCCATAGCCAAATGGAGCATCTGGATGCGCCAATTTGCTTATTGTTTTTGAGCTCATCTGACATAAAAGACATTGACATACAAAAATAAAGAAATTTTGGCATTCAATTTCATATGAAACAAGAAAAAAAAGATAATAAAAGTTATTAACAAGAGATAAATAATCAAAAAAATGTGCACCTTCAAAAGTGCAAATGTAGAGACCCCTCCAGCAACAAGGAAAGAACACATGTATTCAGAAATAGTGTATCGTTTACCATAAACTAGAGTAGTCACCAACATCACTGCAAAAACAAGCTACTGCAAAAATTAAGTATCAACAAATATAATGAGAATTATAATTTGTGAGAATAAAATTTACAAAATTAGTAAGAAAATATTTCAAATTTATAAAATTAATGGAAATGATATATAAATTTATAAATACCAAAGTATCTTTTAATATAGCATTTAATTATTTTTTATTGAATGATGATCAAAATTTAAAAATAAACATAATATTTGACTCTCTCTCATCCCTCCCTCTTTTGTCACCCCTTCTCTCTTTAATCATCTTCACTCCCTCCCCCATAATATCTCTCCTCATCCTCTCTCCTTATCATCTCTATCTCTATATCTCTCTCATCCTTTCTCCCTCCCCTTCTCTCTCTCTCTATACACAGCATATATATATATTACATAATTATTTGAGACACGACATACTAAGACAAATATTTTAAAACCTTGAGACATGGTACTAAATTAAGGAGCATGTTCTTTTTAAGATGCAATCAACTTAATATATATATATATATATATATATATATATATTACATAAAATATTATCCATATTTTTTATATATTATTGAAAAAATAATCAAACAAAATATAAAAACTTGAATAAGATATTATTAGTATTTTTCAACAATATAAATATTCAAATTTACAAAATTAAACAATAATAATTTAATAATTTAATATGTGTGTGTGTGTGTGTACAAGTATACACATGCATAGGTATTGATATAGATAAGTATATATGTATACATATATGTACATACATCTACATACATGTGGACATATGTATACATTTATGTACATACATATATATATATATATATATATATATATATATATATATTCATACATAAATATATAAGTATAATTATACATATATAGATATTTAGGCATGTATATAAATGAAGGCATGCACATGTGTATAGGCACACATATACATGTGTATAGGCATGCATATATATGTGTGTATGTGTGTGTTCATACATTTATGTGTATATACAGATATAAGCATGCCTATATACATATATATGCATGCATATATATGTAAATAAATAAGCATATATATTTATGTATGTGTGTTTGTGTTTGTGTATACACAACTAGTTATCCAAGATTCAAGCATATATTCTTAGGCCAAGTTGTCCAAGCTCATTCCACAAATGAGCTACAAGACCAAGCTGCTCCATTTGATTCCAAGAACATGTTGTATCAGCTCATTCCAAGAGACAAGGCATCGTGCCTTTCAGAAATCATTGTACCTCACCACAAAAAAGACACTTTTGCCTGTGCATCATGGTGCCTGAGCTCTAGGCACCCCAGGACTTTAGGCATGCCTTAATAGTACCTTTAATAGCTATGATTTATACAAATTTAAAACATATGTATATATATGCATAGCATATACATTCTACTATTATATATATCACTATATACACACGCGACATATATTACTGTGTATACATATAATGAATAACATATATATATATATATATATATATATCATCAACTAATTTTTATCTCAACTATATGGAATCAGTTATATGGATCCTATTTTTGTAATCAACTTTTTAAAAAAATCATGTCCATTATTAATCCATTAATTATTAAATCATTATTTATAATTTTTATTATATTTCTCTTTAGCATGCCTTCAATTTTGTTTTCACCCTTCACATAAATAGTCTTATACTTTATAACTAATACACTAAAAGATTTATGTTGAACTAAATATATCAAGTGAGTTGGGCATCAAGGGCGCAACACAATGCATGGCCTAAAATAATCATGTCATGCCAGACCCAACACAGCACTATCCAAAATTATGCCTAAACCATGATTGGGCCAACCCATGGCAAGACAAACGAGTCCAACCAAGTTTCATGCTACACTAGGCACAACATGCATGCATGGCACATTGGCAAGGTCCATGCAAGCATGGAGCACAGAGCATGGGGCACAAATATTTTTTTAACCCAACCTCCCCCAAATAGTTACGTAAACATAATGAGCACAAATTGTATGTCTCAGTAATGATTGCGAGGTAAAAATCTAATGACTTTTGCACAAAAATCCAACGACTATTAAAATTTTATTTGATATGTATATATATGTATATGCAAAATAAAAAAATAAAAAAATTAATTTTAATGAAAAAATATTTCTATAAATTTGGAATAATTTTTTTTAATTAAATTTGAATTATAATTAATAAAAATTGAAAAATAATAATTTTTTTAAAATTAGAATAATAAATAAAATAAAGAAAAAACAAATAATACTTTATTAGGACTAAAAGATTTAAAATTAAAACTAGGTTCTCTCTAATAATTTCAAGTCAATTACCTAAAAAATCTAAAGCTAAATAAAATTCAATTGTTTAGACTTATTTTATTATAATTAAAAATAAAAATTTTAAGGATATAAAAAAATTAACATAATATATATATTATAATATATATATATATATATATATATATATATATATATATTAATGTAGTAATAACCCTAATCATCTTAAGAAGCATATCAATCAATATAATAAAAAATATGACCGATTAAATTTCAAGCAAATTTAACTAAGTGACAGAGCATTTAAAGTTAAATCAATTTTAACTTTATTAACCACCTTTTATTTACCACAATAATTTTAAAAAATATATATATAATCAAATTAATTATTATCATAAATCTTTCAATTAGATTTATTGAAAATCCTAGGATAATTAATATTATGTAGAGCTACTATTAACATATCGTAAAATTTTAAAATCAACTTAATAAAAATAATTAAATAAAATATTATAAATTAAGAAAATAATTAATAATTATTGAATTTAAAAAATATAATAGAATAATATTTACAACATTCGATATCTAGACTAGTCATAATGATGAATAATTTACATATCTAACCACTCACAATATCGATTCTAAGTAAAAATTAAATAAATATTTTAAAATTTTTTGAGATCGTACATTCATATGATGATCCTGCCATATTAAGTGTATGATAAGATTCTTTATGAAATATGATATTTAAAATAAACCTTTTAGTGTTATATTGAAAAATAATTTGAATAATGATGTCAATATTAATATGTTTGTCATAGTTATTAAAGATAAAATATTTGACAAAATTTTTTATATAAAATTCATGTGTCACATAATCAATATAACAGCACAAGTTAAAATAAAGATTATTTTTCCACAAATAAAAAATTAAAATTTAGTAAAATATCTTAAGTTGTTTAGTAGAAAATAAAAGTTTATCATTTTATATTTGTAAATAGGCCTAAAAAAATTTCAGACAGATATGAGACACCATTAAAATTATATTTACCTCAAATTATAATCATATGTTGCCTATTAACATATGATATTCGACTATACCAACAATAACAATGACAAATATATTATTAACAACTCAGATAGTGATATAATTTTTTTTATTCCTATACATTTTTATGATATGATGAATATATATTCATCTAAATACACGCATACCACTTACATTATACTTGTAAGCATATGCAATATTAGTAATATAATTAAAAAGTATATAGGACACTGTGTATTTAATATCATGGCTATTGAAAAAAATCTAAATATTTATAAAAATAATCCTCCATTCCAACTTTTCATTGCTTAACTATCTATATAAATCTTGGGGTTAATATGAAATGTGCAAAAAATATTTAACATTCATATCAACATGTATAAACACCAAATAGAAGAATAAGAATATAATAGTTAGATTAATAAAAAATTAAATAATATAATTAGATATTATGACAATAGATATAGTAGTAGTTATTAAGAAGCTCTAAGTATGAAAATAAACATCATATTCAGAGATACATTTTTTATTTAGTTAGCAAAGAGTACACGATAGGATAATCCGTTGAATAAAAGTAAACTATCTTAATATTTAAATATTAATTACTTTTTCATCATATCACATGATAATAATAAGAATTTAAATATTTTAAATTAATAAAAATCATACGAATCTACATATCTCATATTATCTAAGATATTATATAATCTATTAACTTCTATAATATCTAGTATAGTATTGGAGTATATTTTTTCTATAAGTACCAATGTTATTTCATATACAAGATTCAGACAATAACTAAATATCATAAAAATACTTGTATACTTAAGAATTAAAATTCAAAATTTAGTATGTTGGATAAGATAAAAAAATTAATAACGAATAATAACTAATAAGACATCAAGGATATTGAGTTGAGATTATCACTAGCATTAGTTTCGAGATTATATATAATAATTATGATTTACTTCTACACTACCATAGTATAGACACAAACTGATAACTACTATTTAGAGAACTCGGGTGCAAAATATGATACAGATTTTTTTCTACTTCTTACTTATGTACGATATTTATAATTTCATGTTCTTGAGTAATTCGTTTTATTTATATTTTTATATGTTTTTTATATGTTATTCAAAATTTTAAATTGCATTATTTTTTTCATGACATCTTAAGTCATAAAATATTTTCTAAATTATTAATTTAATTCATTTAAATTTAATAATCTATATTGCAGTGTAGTTTTTATTATTTTGATATTTAATTTTTTTAATAAAGATAATTTAATACTTTAAACATTTATAATTGAGCTTTTTGGCTGCTCATAACCAACATGACCATAAACCAACCCAACATGACCTAGCATGAAAGTGCCTAATATTAGGCCAATAAAGCCATGTTGTGCTGACAATCAATAAAGTCATGTCGGCACAACACAACATAATATAAGAACCCATCTCGTATCATTTCAAACGACATGATGGCTTGACTAGACCACAAAAAAATTAAGCTATGCCAACACAACACAGTTCATTTGACACCTATATGTTAAACATACTCAAATCAATTTAGATAATTTTCTTTTATCTTAATATTTATAATTTAATTTATTCTTTTTACTAACTTTACTTTTAATTTTATCATTCATAATCTTTTTACATATTTATATTATCAATATATATCTATTATCTATATCTCTGTTATTCTTATCTTTTCATGTAATATGAATGCTATTTTCATTACAATATAAATTTTATATTTTATTTTATTTGATTTCCATCTATCACAAAAAAAAAGTTGATACAACTCTTCAATTGATTCATTCAACTTTAATTCTATGAAATACATTTCTATTATAAACTCTAAATACTTTAAATAACTAATAATTGATAATTCTTACATTCTCATTTAAATTATCACATCATTATCAAGTTTAAGATAATTAAACTCTTATTTCAAAAATTTCAACTTCATAAACCTTTTAGACTCAAGAATAACCCTCTAATTTCTAATTTTTTATCTAATATTTCTTTAGTTTCATTGACTAATAATATCATCTGCAAATAACAAATGTATAGAAATATCTTTTTGGATGTCTCTTGTTAATTAATATATAATTAGCTTAAAAATATAAAAATTAAGTGATAATCTTTTATGTAGTTCATAGCTATGAAAATTTCGTAAGTAATTTCTTGAACCAATATAACTCTGGATATCACTCTCTCGTACATATCCTTGATTAATTTAATATATATACATTTGATACTCATTTTTTATATAATATCTACAAAATAATGTCTCTTAATGCTTCATTATAAACTTTGTTGAAATCAATAAATATCATACTTTAATCTTTTTTATTTTTCTTGTATTTCTCAATTATTTGTCCGATTAAATAAATAATCTTTATAGTATAACTCATAAGTTTAATACATTAATAATTATTATTATTTTGAATGATTCACTTATTCTTATAAATAAAAATTATAATTTTTTATCTCTATTTATCTAATATTTTTTTGATCCTTATATTAAATCACCTAATCAACTATATCAAGTATATCCCCCATGACCCTTAAAACTTCAATAAAAATATCATTAGGCACGTGGATTTTTCTAGCATTAATTTTTTATAAATTTTCAAACCTCTAATAATTTTATTTTGATTAAATATCTAAAGTTGTTTATTTTTTTTACACGAATATTCAAATTTAAATTCATTAACTTGTTTAAAAAATTATGAATATAAAATATCAATCTCTCTTTGATTTTTTTATTTTTTATTAGAATTTGATTATTTTTATTTTTAATACATTTATATAATTATTATCTATGCTCTAAATTTCCATCCTATTCAACTTATAAATATTTTTTCTAATTTTTTATTTTATAATTTATCATACAAGTAATCATATATATTAAATTAATTTTATTTACAATTCTTTTAGCTTTTTTTTTTGCATTCTTATATAACTTAATATTATCTCTCTTTCAATTTATTCTGCATTTCTTTAAATAAACACATGTCACCTTAATAGTTAATGGAATCTCAAATTTTCACCATACTTTTTATGGGAGTAAATATTTTTTTAGATATATCTAAAATTTATAATTTATAATAGTTAATGAAATTTCAAAGAAAAAATTTATAATTTATTTATATTAAGTGATTTGACTCTCACCTAGTATCACTTAATAGATTTTACATAGCATTTTATCAACTCTCATAAAAAAAAATATTTTTGATCCCGATTAAAATTATTTTTAAAAATATTTTAATATTCTTTTCTTTTCTTAAATTAGACATTAGCTATTAAAAAAATCATAAACTAGAAATAAAATTTAATATGACTCTTTCCATTTTATTCCTTTCATCTTGCTGAAATAAAATATTTTCCCAATTAAGTCTTTACCAATTATAATTTTTTCTTCATTTAGTATAACTTATAATAAACCATCTAAATCTTCCCATGATATTATATATATGTATATATATCATTGTGTATATATATTGCAGTATATATATATATATACATATCATTGTGTAGATATATGAATTGTTGTTTATATACATTGATGTTATAGGTTATTGTATATATATCATAGTATATATATTGATGTGTATATATAGCATAGTAAATATATCACTACATATATACATCATAGTATAGATATATCATTGAGCATATATGCATGTGTATCTATAAAATTATATATTAACACAATCATATACAAAGATAGAGAGGAAAAAAGAGATAATGAGAGGGAAGTGATTGAGAGAGAGAAAATAAAGCGGGAGACAAATAATAATGAAGTATGTTTTTTTATTAAATTTACATAGTAAATTGACAAATTATAAAGTTGTCTTTAATAGGATATTTTTTAATAAAATAAAAATAAAGTTAAAATGGATAAAGTTGTAGTTAGATATACATATTCATTATATTAATTATGAAATTTAATATCTTCCAGCACTAATTTCTTTTAGACACCCTAACCATAATTCTCCCAAAAATAATGTTTAGAGAACACTAAAATTCATCAGAAAGGCAAAAAAGAACATGGCCCAGATTCAAGTCTCGTGCATTTCACCTGGTATCATTTTTGAAGATTTTACCAAGACCTGTGAAGATTAATAACAGTATTAACACAAGCAAAAAATTATTCAACATGATGCTGATGAGTACAAGAAAAAATGAGCTTGCCTGTGCTGGGTAGCTTATATACTTTAAGGCTTCAATGCCCATTGCAGGGCCAGTAGTATTTGTGATGCTTGCACTCCAATACATCCACCAGGGAGCACCTGCATGACTACTGCTCCAAATCCTTGACACTATAATAACGTGAAATTTCATCTATGAGATGTCTAACACAGTTTTTCATTTAAAATTGTGGGAAATTGGCAAAGAGAAACTCACTTATATATGACCAAACTAAGCAAACTACATTTTGTGCAAGATTTAGAAATGCTAAGTGCTCAAATCTCCTCCCATCTGGATCAAAATGCTTTGTGGATCTAACAATACATAAAAAGCATGATGCTTGTTATTCTGAAATGTTACATGGGCTTTCTAATAGATGAGAGATAGTTTACTGAGTGAAGAATAGTACATCACAATCAGCTTTTTAAGTAAAAATTAAACCACGGATCAACATAGCATGCGGCTACTGGTTTATCCAGAATTACAATACCATGAAGTAGAGAGATAAAGGTTAACTTGTTTCTGACGTTGATGTTTGAATTTAAAGCATGCACAAAAATCAAAATATACAATTGCATTTTGCAATAGATGTCAACTGCTGCTTTTGGCCATGACAGTCTCGGTAGCTGTTTGAGCCTGGTTAGCAATACTCCAAAAAAAAGATTTACCAACACAGTGGTTTGATAAGCACCACAAATGTCAAAAAGTTTATTGATAAACGTTCCTGCTAACATAATGGATTGAAATACAGCACCAAGCTGTTCGCTCTATAACCAAATGGCCCTACGCCATCCGAACAAAGACCTAAAACCCAAATTCATAACCAGCATTATAATATCTTTTAACAGCAAAAATCGTCGAATGCATGCATTGTGCAATAGAAATCCTTAAGTCTAATTAATCACAGCTGAAGCATATTTTCTGGTACATAAACCAAAACAGGGATAAAAGTGCTATTTAAATCAGCGAATTTGATAACAAGACAAGAACACTTACAGAGTTTCCTGTAGAACACCTTGATAGACGTAAGCAGACCAGATCCCGGCTACGCAAAACGCCATCGATACCCACTGCAATCCAGTTCCGTGTGCTTGTGCTGCCATTTGGATGCTAGAAATCCTTCCCTTGTCACCAACACCCGGAAATATTTTCCACGGCACTATATGTCGTCGTGAGAAAGGCGACAAACACAGCGCAATGGAGATGAAAGTAGGTGGAGTAGCCAGTTAATTGGAGAGCAGAAGACCACGGTGACTAGGAGTTGCCAGGTGGGTGTTTATGATTTGATGATGAGGTCAATTGCATACTGTTTGCGGAAATGGAAGAGTTGGAGTGGTCGATAATATATTAAGTGATCCCAAATTTTTAAAAAAATTGTTAAATAATTAGTGTAACTGATTTAATTAATATTTTAAGTGATCCCAAAATAATTATGGTTAAATATTACAGGGTAATAAATTTTTAAAAAATTAGTAAGAATGATATAAAAAAATTAAATGACAAAAAAAATATGTAATGTAGTTTTTAATTTTTTTAATGATGTCTGATTTAATTAATATTTTAAAAAATATAATATTTTTTGGGATAATTATGTTATGTGATCCCAAAATGAAAATATTAATGTTTTGGAACCCTTTTATTTTAAGCGAAATTTGTATTTTAGTTAACCAAAATCAAAGTAATTAAAAAAATATATATTTTTCAAAATAAAAAAAAAATATACTAAACTCAAAAAAAATTAAATTTTTGTATACTAAAATACATCAATCTAATTTTACTTGATTTTCAAATTTGAAAATCAATTTTCTATTTCGAAAATAAAGCTTTACAAGATTTTGAACATGTGCCATTGCCACGAAAAAATAATACTTAGTCATCTGAACACATGCAATAAATTATATATTCAAATATATATATAATTAGATATAAACATATGTAGATATGTTTATATTTATATATTTGTGTGTGTGTGTGTGTGTTATTTTTTTTTATATTTATTTTTTTATTTGTTTGTTTATATGTTTATATAAATAAAAATATACATACATACATATATATATATATATATATATTTATTTATTAATTTATATAAACATATATATATACACACACACACACACATTTTTATATATCTATATATAAATCTATATATATATATATACACACACACACACACTCATACATACATGTGTATGTATATATGTAGATATATAAACATGTGTATATATATAGATAAACATACACACACATATGTATATACATGTGTGTGTGTGTGTGCCTACACATATACATAGACACACACACACACATATATGTGTGTGTGTGTGTGTTTGTGTGTGTATTTTATGTTTATATAGATATGTGTGTGTGTGTGTTTGTGTTGTGTTGTGTGTGTGTGTGTGTGTTTGTGTTGTGTGTGTGTGTGTGTGTGTGTGTGTGTGTGTGTGTGTGTGTGTGTTTATGTATTTATATCAATACAAGAAATAAAGAAATTAAAATAAAAAATAGAGACACCTAATTCCAATTCTAAAATTAGGAATGAAATTAAAATAGATTAGCAATAGAAATGACACTCTTCTATAGAAATTACAAATGGAAAAATAATCCTTCCCTATTAAAAGGAATGGATTATTTCATATTATATGGAAATAGAATTAGAAATTAAAGTAAATATGGAAATTGAAATGGTTTAACCTTCCCTTGCTAATATCAAGATGGGTTGTTAGCGGATTACCTTATGTGGTTTTTAGCGATGGAAATTCTATTTCTATATGTATTTGTTATTAAAAATAATTAATTATCTACTAATTGCAACGAAAATGAATTCCATTTCAATTAGTTTTGAAATGGATTGTAAATCTGCTTTAGAGTTTTGCAATAGAAAGGAATTTCGTTGCTTCTTTTTAAATAGAATGTGAGTCTGTTGATGTTAGACTTTAATAATTTTGGTGGTGGAATTGAATTTCATCGCTACTTTAGAAACGAAAACTCATTTCATTGCTATTTGATGTTAATTATTTTTTTGAAAAAAACTTCGCCCATTTGTAAAAAATTTGAGGGTTTAGGTTAAATTATAACTAATCTATTATTATCAATCAACATAATCCACATTGCTTTTCTACGTGCTTGTGTTCGTCGCCCTAATCATCTTTCATTGAGGTATGTAACTTCATGTTTTGATGTGTTTTTTTTTTGGTATGTGTATATATACATGATATTGTTGCGTACAATATAGGAATCCATGGATGTAACATAAATATATTTGTATACACATTATTGTGTACATATTAGGGTTGTGTATATATATTGTATAAAAATAAAGTTTGGGTTACCTTCCAACCAAGCATTATATTTAACATAATTAGATAGACTAATTTTTACATTATATGTTATCAGCATCTACCTCAAACATTCAAGCAATCTCCTTGGTATATTATTTTACTTATTTCTGTCTCATATTCTTCTTATATACTATTATTGACTCTGGATGGAAGATCAATTTCATCTTCTTATCTTCTAGCTTAGTAAAATCTTTAGGTTTATCATTCAAAATTTAATCATCAGTCACATTCTATCATTTGAGATGTACAAGATTAGATATCATAACTTAATGAAAAGTCATAGCATCATTTCATATGGTATGTAGTGCTAGTGCAGTGACTTGGGAAAATATCACATTACCTTCCATAAGCTTTTGTTCCTCTAGTGTCATGATTTTGAATATGATTGCAACATTATCTTTTTCACTATGTAATATTTGTGTCATGGCATTGAAAGATATATTGGCATCTTTCAATATATTATATTTTACCATTATCATAGCTTCTTATATTATTCCAACTTCCCCTCATCACAGCAAGCTTGACCTTTTTTTCCTTCAAATATTCATCAATACTTGTCTCCATCCGTTCCATTAAATTCTCTTGTGTACTACTCTTATTTTTTGTCTCAGTAAGTAGTTCAATGACACTTTCTTTAAATGATGGTTTTTTACTCCCTTCAACTTGTTATAATTATAATTTGAAGATCCCAACATTAGGTAACAAGTTGAATTTATTCCAAAGTTGTTCTAATAACAACATATGTTTTGCTACAAATTCAATTGGCTCCTATAAGATAAATTCTCTTATTAACATGATCTTTATTCTTTAAGTTACATTAATTACATCAACACCTGATTAAGTTGCATTGGATTCTTCTCAAAAACTAAAAAAAAGAAATAATTTGAAATGAGTGTACAAGATACATTCTCCTATTTCTTGATTTTCAATTAATATAACTCAAAAAATGATATTTTTTTTATCATAATCCAAGCATACTATGAAAATTGCCAAGATATTTAAAATGAATTCATGTAAATACAAATTGATAAGTATGCCTATTAACATTAGTTTGAGCAAATATGTTTCTAGTAAATATAAATTGATATGCATGTCTACCCTATGGCTAAAGGTAACTCCTAAGTATTCTAAAGTTTGTATGATCATGTGCACATATTTCCTAGTCAAGATACCAAGTGTAGCCATAAGCGCCAATGAAGCCACGATAACATAAGTCATGTTGCAGCCATTTTTCAGTCTCAACCCAATGTACGAAGTCATGATATGGACAGACAAAAATATTTAGACTTCCATTAGACCTACTATTTTCCAAGCTATCTAGAAAGTAATGAGATAAAAGAAGAGAAAATGGAGGGAATGAGGAGACAATAAGAAGACACAAACACAGCATATACTAAAAGGCTAAACATAGACATGCCACATGTGATATATTTTCTAATATAGAATGGAATAGAACATGATGGGAAAGAAAAGGAGACTCTATCAATCATACTCTAACAAAGTAAATTGACAACAGACATCATCACCCAAAATTGAAGCAAATAATCAACTATTAGGAAAGTTTTGATATTGGGATTGAAAAATGAAGAAAATGAATTCTAGTTGACATCCCCACATTCATTTATTTGTATTCATGAATAATGTCATTTCCAATTATTTGTTTAGCTCCTTCCCAATGTTAGGATACCTTTGCCTAGGATTGGTTTATGAATTGCATATGATGAGTGAAAAAATGTAATGTAAACAAATTTGTGGAATTTTAGTGTGAATTTTGTTGATTCCCTTGAGAAATATTCTTACTTCTTGGCCTTAACCAAAATGTATATGCTTATCAAGGTAACAAGTCATATGGATTGTGTCATGGTTAATGATGAATTGCCTCCAGCATCCAATAAATTTTATAACCATGCTCATGTGTATATCTTAGGATGGTGACATGTAATAAGAACACACACATGTGTAGGTAACTCTCTACATGGAATGCTTGAACTAAGTATATACACTTGAGATATTCTTTTCATAAACTATGATGGGTGACCAATGAAACTTTATGAGTGTCATTCAAATATTTGGCTACCCAAGGAAATTTTGTGATTCTTAGAAGGACTATGATAGGTAAATAAGAATACATACTTGAGGCATTTACCTTGATAAGTGATTGCATTTGCTTATAGAAAGAATAATATATTTAGTATCATCCTCATTGCCTACATGAACTATTATGGTGACTAGGTGATGAGTATGAAAAGTGTGATTGACACGCTCACACACTATCATCCATTAGATTAATAATGCCCATAATGCAATATCATTGACTCCAAGCATGAGTAATTACTGTGCCAAATAAAGTAAATCAATCATATAATCATTTAAATTGCGTATCTATTGTAAACCAAGATAGTTGAGGACTTTGATACCATCTCAAAAGCTAACACTAATCTTTATGGGATAGATATCTAGATTTGAAAAGTCCACTTATTACTTATTAGACCTATATGCTTTTAATTATTATTAGTGTGATTAACAAATGTATAATAGTAGTCCCTTCCATTTCACCATGTATTATTGTCTTAATATATAAGTTTTCTACCTTAAGACTCATTCCGCCAAAATGGCCTCTATGATTTTTTCATAGTAAACTTTCATTCCCATTGGTGCTCAATGTGACTCACCTCATGTTGAATCACCTCTATCCTCATAAAATTGTTTTAGCATGCTCACATTAAATACTAGATGTACTTTGAGTTTTTGAGGTAAATTAAGTTAATAGTAATATTACCATCATTTTTGAGAATATGATATAGTTCCTTATACTTTTGCACCAATCCCTTATATATTCCTTTGTGCTACAACACCAAGTGTAACTTAACCAATACCATGTTTCCCACTTGATAGTATATATTTCTTTGTTTACTATCAACCTACTTTTTCATTTGCTTAGTTATTTTGTGCAATCAATTCAAGCCAAGTCAATTTTTTCATGCCACTTATTGGAAAAATGACAAGATACTAGTGCTAGATTGGTCATGTATATTCTATCACAATGATGTTTAGGGTGGGTAGTTGTTTCCTAGTCACAATTTCATATAGAATTTATCTTGTTACTTCTCCCCACTGCAAGTTGAAGGAAAATTGAGTAATATCTAGTAGTTTTGGCCAATCCTTTTATGAAGTATTCACAAAGTGCCATAGAAGTATCTTTAATACATCATTCACCTTTTTTGTGTGCTCGTTGATTTAAGGGTGAATACTCATTGAAAAATTTAAATTTGATCCCATTAATCTAAATAGTTCTATCCAAAATCACCATGTGACTTTCTCATCTTAATCACTAAATAAGGATTGAGGAGTACTCTAATACTTCACAATATTCTTTAGAAATAATTTTGCCACTTACTTTGCATGACATTTTTTTAAGGTAAAAATAAAAGTAATATATTTATAGAATCAATTTTATGAAATTTCATAATGAAGCAAAGAAAACACTTTTCCATGTATGTTCTAAGATTTTTAATGGTTGTAAAAGATATGATGTTGCCTTTTGCTCCCAATGTCTTGTTAGCAAACTAGACAAGTCTTCACATAAGCTTCCACATCATTTTTCATGCATGGATAATATTATCACTCTTTCACTAGAATTATGGTATGATACATATCTAGATGCCTAGCCCACTTGGAATCATGACACTCCTAGATTATATTTTTCCACAACTTCTCAAATGAGGAGAGATACAACTATTGTACCTTTGTGAAGAGTAAATCTTCAACCCAAAATATTCAAATCTTTTCCTCCATGGTATACTCAATAAAAGATTTAGCAATTAGGTCTCTGGACAATCATTCTCTAATATGAACTTTCAAGCATCCATACAATTGGCTAAAAGTCATGAACTATATCTTTTGGCTTAGCATATCTCTATCATATTGATTCTCTCTAGCTTTTACTTCAATGCCTAGTCAAACTTAGCAAGGAGCTCTTGTCATCATGCTTCTTTGGGAGTTAGCTTCATTTATATTTGGAAATAATTGGTAGTTACATTATTAATTTTCACAACAAATCTTTATCTCAATTGATAATGTCTCCATACTTGAAAATAATGAATTATTATCATCATTTTTTCAAGGATTATATACAACCATATAAAAATATCTCCAAATAAAATGTCAATCATAATTGGCCAATCCAAGAAATGATCTCAACTTCATATTGTTAGTTATTCTTATTCGACAATAGCCAATACAATATCTTTGTTCGTCCTTATTATTGATAGACCTAAAATATAATTATATTTTTGGCCTATTATTGATATGATTTAAATGAATATTATTGAATGTAGATGCCAATAATAAAGATGTCATCACAATTGGAAGTTTTGAATATGTTGAGCATGAATGAAAAAATAAGCAATAAAGAAAGACAAAAAGAGTCAAAAATTATACTCGCCACATTCCGAAGGCATGACTCCACATTTTAAAGTCATGATATCAAATTATAGAATTAGGACATTCTTCAATCATAATATCAATATAGCAAGTTCCAACAACAATTATGTGTAGATGGCCAAAGTGAATCATGACTCTATATTTCTAAGTCACAACATCAAATAGAATTGATAAGCAAGTATGAAGTCATGACACTAGATGCCAAGTCATGACTCTTATTTAGTCATCATGATAGAATATGAAGTCATATCATAGACTGGCACAAAGATATGTCATAATTTAAACTACTATTCATTAGATGAGAGAGAGAGAGGATAATATGGAGAGATAGACGTGATAGATTCCCAACAAAAAATAGAATAGAAAACAAAGAAAAATTCAAAGGTGACTTTACCAATCATGCTCTAACAAAGTAAATTGACAATTGAAGCATTTCCTGAAGTTAAAAATAGAAAGTCAACTCCTAGAAATGTTCAACCAAATAGTGTGAGATGCAATAAAATGATTCAACACTAGTTTCTGTTTTTATTTAGTTATATTCATGAATAGATTTTGCATCAAAAACATTTGTTTCATTTCTTCCCCATGCTAGGCAAGAACTTTTTTATGGTTGGCTTGTGAACTATAAATGATGATTACTAAGATTTAATTAAAAAAATTTTTGTGTAATTATAGTGTGGATTTTGTTGATGTCCTTGATAAATATTCTATTATTTTGGTGTTACCCATGATGTATACCACTCACCAAGATAGCTAGCCATCTATTATGTATTATGGATAATAATGATCTACCTCTAGCATACAATAAATATAGTAACCATGCCCATGTGTGTTTATGAGGATGGTGATAGGTAATAAGAACACACATGTATGATTCTTATAATGGTGATAGTTAATAAGAGTATATATGTGGGTAACTCTTTACATGAAATGCTATAACAAAGCATATATACCCCAAATATTCATCATATGAAATGTTCTATGTAACTAATGAAATGTCCTGAGTGTCAACTAAGTTTTTAGCTATCTAAGGGAGTTGTGTGATTCTTAGAAAGATTATGATAAGTAAATAAGAACAGAAACTTGAGGCACTCATAATGATAGGTGTTTGACACTCCATGCACTCACTTTTTTGGGTTGTTTGGCATAAATTATATGATGTGTTTGTAATGATTTTGATTTTTAATGAATAGATTTCACTAAATTTTGGTTTTGATAGAATTTTATAATTGTTAGTAAAATCAAAAGTATTTTGGATGAAAAAAAATTTAAAATTATGATAGTTACCATGTGATAACTTGGTTATAATATTCACAACCTACTAAGAAATTATAGTAACTTTTCTTGGTCATAACTTTATAAAATAATTCATGATAATCTTTGTAAGCAATGACTTTACCTATGAGCTGTGATAATAGTTTTACTATGCAATACTATCTTTGTTGATGTGATATTTTTTTAGAGTCACAACCATACTATTTTTAAAATACACGATACTTATGATTTTATTTTTATGTTGTACCAACTAAGTACCTCTATATAAGTCATAGTATTTTCTAGTAACATAACTCAATAAATATAAAACCAACAATCATAGACGTCAAATAATTTTTAGTTATGATAATAATTTTTGCTACAACTTTGTGATGTAGAGAGTAAATGTCTAAGTAGTGGCATTCTTATCACCATGTCTTTATATTATAGAGAGTGAATATCTTAGTCACGATCATTCCTACCACCATGACTTTATATTCAAGAAAGTAATTATCTTAGTTATGACATTATTACTACCATGACATCATGATCTAGAGAGGAAAAATTCTAGTCACATCATTCCTATCACCATGACTTTTGTACTATAGAGAAGATTTAAAGAGATGAAAAAGTCATGACCTCAACATAGTGCTGTGATTTCTAGCTTGAAGATTTGTGACGTATCTCAAAGTATAAAAGAAATACTTAGATTTTTTCACAAAAAAGAGAAAAATGGAGTATAATTCCAACCCTAAGAACATGCAAAACCTTAGGTGGCATGACTCAACTACCAATTAGGAGCAAATCAAAGGGGAATGTAAGCAAGAATTAATTGGAATTGGGTTTTTACAATTAGATCCTTATTAAGACTATCATTGGGAATCCTCAATTAGAGGTGTCAAACATGGCCCAACCTAGTTCAGTCGTGCACGACATGGTCTAGGACTATGCCCAGTCCCCGGCTGGGTAGATCCTCAACACAACTTGTCTCATGCTGTGCCGAGGAAATTCAGCTCACATGTCTTGTCAGGCACGACTAGGGAAGAGCATTTGTAGGTTTGGTTCAGTTTATAAATATACAAAACCATAGTAAATATTAATCGGTTCGATTCGGTTCGGTTTATGCATGAAAATTTTAAAAACTGAACTGAATTGAATCGAATTAGTTCAGTTCAGGTCGGTTTGAAATTTTGGTTTAGACTACGAATGAACTTTTTAGGTTGACATAATTTTAATACAATGAAATTGTACTTAAATTAAGTTTTAAAAATCCATAATATTTCACACATGTCCATCAAATAACAATATCCAAACCATAAGGTAACAATATCCATAAAATAACAACAATGACCTTAAAATAACATTGTCAAAAAAAAAAAAACAATAATGTCCATAAAAGAACAATATCCACCTAAAACCTAAAATAACAATATCCATAATTTGTCACACATGCAGCATGCTAATAAAATTTGTCCATAATAGGTAAAAGCTAAATTGAAAAATACAACAAATTTTGCCTACATTTCAAAAATAATTAACATTGCAATAAAAGCATAGTAACATAAGTCTTGGTGAATCTGCATAGTAACAGAAGTTTTAGTGAATTTGCATAAAAGAAAATATTAATATTCATAAAAATAAATTATGAATACAAAAAATACCACTACCCAATATATAAAAAAAACAAAACAAAGTTGTAAAACTAAATCAAAATACCTAAAATGATAGCAAATTGCAATTAAATGGAAAAGGATAATGTTGAACCAACTGAAATATTAAGCAAATCTGAAATAAAATCTAGAATAAATTTAGTGTACAAATAAAATTTTAAACCAATTAATGTTAAATGTAGAAATAAAATAAAGAATAAATTTATCATATACCTTTTTCAAAAATTTCAAGTTTTTTTAGTTGTTATTCAAGACATACCTAGTAAGAAAATGATTAAATCCAAATTTGTCTATAAATCAAAGCTTCTACAATTTTAGGAGTTAAAGAACTTCTAAATGTATCAAATACTCTTCCACCAGTACTAAATGTTGATTCTGAAGCAACTGTTTAAATTAGAATTGCCAACACATCTTGATGTATTCTTGAAAGGACATGAAATCTTTCACTATTCATTTTCCATCATTTTAATATATCAAAATCTATCTTCTCCTCTATGATATCCTCATTTACATAAACTTCTAATTCAGATTTTTTATTTCCACCACTCTCACATCCCATTTTTTGCAATTTGTATTGATTCTCAAACAAAGATATTGGCTTTTGACTCACATTACAAATAAATGTCTATTTAGCTACAGATAAAATTCCTAGCTGATTAGCGAGGGATTAGACAGGGAATAATGACGGATTTAGCAATAGAATTTCACTAGCTAAATAGAACGAGACAACATCTATCGCTAAATAAATTATATGAATTTATTTTTTTATGATTTTATATATAATTGGAAGCGATTATTCCTTAAATATTTATTTTCTCAAAATATATGCATTTAGCTAGGGATTTTTCCCTAGCTATTTGGGCTAGTGATAATTTTCATCGCTAATCTTTATTCTTTAATGATTTAATTTTTTAAGTATTGTTTATTTTAATATTTTATGTAATTTTCTATATTAAAGGTATATCATGATCTATAGATGAGCAATTCTTGAAAGACATAATCTCCTCAAATAATTATAAAAATATTATATTATAAATAAAAAATTTCTTAAATATATAAATATGAATAAAAATTCATATTAAATAAGACATAATTATTTTTTTGATTGTATATTATTTTAAAAATTATACAAAATATTTTTTTGAAATTTTTAATTATGATATTTAAATTTTTGTATTAAAAACATTATATAATTTATTATATAATTATAATAATTTTTAAAATATTTTAATTAATAAAAAAACATAAATAAAAATTACTACTAAAAAAAGCTAAAATAAATAATTGTTTGATTAAATAAAAAAATTATAAAAATATATGAATTAATGAATAAACAAGTAAATATTTATATTATTTAAAGTAACTAATAGATTTTTGTGATTACAGTGGAACCTCTCTAAATTAATACAATCCGTAGCACAAAAAATTATTAATTAATAGAAGTTATTAATTTATAGAACCTTCACCTAAAAAATCAGAAAATATATCAAAGATATTGCATGATTAATTCATGTAAGCCTCTATAAATTCAACGTCAATTGCTAAAGTTAAAAGTTGTGCTTAAATTAATCAACTTAAATTTTGAAATACCAAAGGTCGTGACCATGTTTCCAATAAAGTTTTCCAGGTGTGGAATATCAAAAGTTCCTCACTTGAATTATAAAGGCTAATGCATACAACAGTTGAGTTATTGTTTGTCCTTTTTTTATTTCTTTTTTCTTCCAAAATAAAGCATTCATCTTCTCTGAGTAATGATCAAACGCTTAAAATTTGTCATCATAAAGTAGCAAATCCATCCATCAAACAATCAACTCTTGCAAATTGGGCAATACAATAATTCAAGCTTTCAAAAGTCTCAACACAAGGAACCATCAGCAACATCCTTGCTAAGCGTCAACAATATGAAAGCATAGACTCAATTGAACTTACATATAAGCATCAAAGAGCTATGAAGCATCCTGAACTTGATAATATTTTAGCAAATTGAGTTTTACAATGCCAAGCACGTCGAGTGGCATAATCAGGTGATTTAATCAATGAAAAGGCTCGTCAATTTGCTTGACAACTTGAACTTGGAGAGAGAACACCAGAATTTTCAAATGGATGGCTTGCAAAGTTCAATATTCGCCATGGATTCAAAGCTCAAAAATCATATGGAGAAAATGACTCTGTTGATTTAGATGCAATTGATAGAAATATGCCAACAATAAAAGAAAAACTTCAAAGCTATTCACTTCAAGACATATACAACATGGATAAAACATGACTCTTTTATCGTATGGCCCCTGATCGAACAATTACACGACATCAAATTGAACGTTCTAAGAAGGATAAAACACGTATAACTTTTGTCTTTGCTGCAAATGCAGATGGGTCTCACAAAATGGAACCTCTCATCATTGGTCATGCATAAAGGCCATGTGCTTTTAATAGAAAAATGGAGAGCAATTGGGTTTCTATTATCGCAGCAATGCAAAATCTTGGATGATTGGACTCATTTTCAGGGAATGGCTACAGAAGATGGATCAACAAATGCAATATGCTAATAGAAAAGTCCTACTTTTGTTAGATAATGCTCCTTCACATGTGGTGAGAGATTTGCCTCTTACAAATGTTCAAGTTTTTCTTTTTCCAGCTAATACAACTTCTAAAATTCAACTAATGGATGCTGGAATAATAGCAGCATTCAAGAGGCGATATATGTGTTTTCAACTCCAAGATGCAATTGATATAGATGAACAACAAAAGGCAAACATCTATAAGGTTGATCAATTGATAGCCATGAAATGGGCTAAGGCAGCATGGAATGACATTTCTAGCAAGACAATAGCGAATTGCTTTAAGCACACTTGTCTCTTTGAAAGAGAAACTCAAAAAAATGAAGTGGGTTCGGAAGAACAAGATATAAAAAATGAACTTAAAGATGCTATTAATCAATTTCCAATTAGTCGCCCAATGTTTGTTCACGATCTTATAAACCCCGAGGAAGAGCAACAAATTGCCCATGAGGAAAATTCATATGAAGATTTAATAAAACTTTCGTCGTCTCAAGATCAAGAAGAAGCGGAAGATGGTGAAGTTATGGATGAAAATCCTCTCAAGTCAACAAAAGAAAAATTAAATGTTCTTAATTCTTGTATTTCATTACTTGATCTTTCAAATCCAAATCATGTTATAGCTCATGAGGTACTTAAAAACATATAATTTGAGATACGGACTATTGAAAAAAAACAAACTACTTTCGATATGTATTTTTGTAAGGAATATTAATTTTACGAAGCAATATATTTTATCTATGATGTATAATATTTTTAGATTTATAAGGAATATTGATTCTATAAATTAATATCTTTACATAGGGTGTTTTCTATTTTGCATTAAATAATAGATAGTAGAATTATTAAATTATACACATTCCACGGAGTTGGTGGATTGATTTTTTATTAAATAATGGAGGTTATTAATTTATAGAGTATCAATTTAGGAAGGTTCTACTGTATATGAATCTTTAAAAAAAGTGACTAAAAGATTTTACAAATTTCAATTATAAAAAAAATGTCAAATTTTTCATAAAATTTAAAAGAAAATAAATTGATATTTAAAGATTAATACAAAGATGTTTTAATTACATCAAAAAAAAATTGATGATTTAAAAAATAAATATCTTAGTGTGGTTATTAAATGAACGCTTCAAAGATTCAAATTTTATGCCTTTATAAATAGTTCATACTATATTAATAAAAAATAAATTGAATTCTTAAAAATTTATAACCATTATATATATATATATATATATATATGAAATTCTTTATTATTATATAATATTATTTTATTTATTTATGAAATAATATCATTTATGGTTAAATAAAAATATATTTCATTTTTTTATTTAAATTATTTATTTTTTATAATTCTAGTTTACTTTTATATTTTTGTCTCTTTATTTTCTAGATATTTAAATCCAATTTTTTATTTATAGTTTCCATGAAAAAAATGCTGAGGCATTAAGCACTTAAAATTCTTTCTTTCTTTCAATGACGAAGAGAGGAGAGCAAAATGGGACTACGAGAGCAACCTACAAAATCTACCTCTTCTTGTTACCAAGTAATATTATCATTGCTTTTCTCCTTCAGAATGCCATATACATGTCTCTATCTCTCTCAATTTGATTACCACTGATAGAGTTTGATTTTTACAAATAATTAAAGTTTGATTTTTTTTTAATTTTCCCCCAATTTTTTTTTCTTTTTTCTTTTATTTTTATATCACTTATATGTCTTTGACTCTGCACCATTAATGAAACAATAAATGGTTAGTGTAAACTTTGTTCTTTTACTATTTAATTTTTTAGAGTTTTATGGATTTCAATTACTAAATGTTTGCATATTGTTTTCTGCTTTTGTAACTTAAGAAAAAAAATTATGCTTTATATTTTTTGCTTCTTTAACTTAAGAAAAAACAAACTTAATGTTTATGAGTTATATTTTTGTTGTCTCTAAATATATTATAAACAGATAACATTATATATAAACTTTTATACAATAATATAATCATATGACATTACATATAAATGTCTATACTTTAATATATATAATTGTATTACATTATATATAAACATTGATATGTTTATATAAACATATAATGTTATATATAAATATTTATACATATGTAATAATGTTTATAAATATCTATACAATATTTAAATAAAACTATCCATTTATATAATTTTTTATATAACAATTATATAACATATAAAATGTTTATATATTTTTGTAAATATTTATATAACATATTAATTTTTATATAAATTTATAATATTTATAATGTTTAAATAAATGTGATATATATACTATATAATATTTATAAGTGTGTTACATATATATAATTATATATATGTAACATTTATAAAAATATTTTAAACACAAATATTATATCTAAACACTTGTATATTTATAAAAGTGTGAAGTTATTTTTTATGATTAATTTTTTTAAATTTTAATAGATTTCCAATCACAGGAAAGTGTGATAGCTCTTAAAGTTGTTTATATATTTAATGTTTAATGCTTACTCTTCATCACTTATCTTATATGCAAGAGCATTTGATTTGATGTAATGCTTTCTGCCCTTGCCCAGCAAAATGAAACCTAAAATATGATTTTTCACGTTGTCGAATAATTGAATGTCTTGTCCCATTATGTATTAAGGTTTTTCTAAATATCTTTTTGTCGGTTTTTATGATGCGAATCTATAATATTTTTCTTTAGTATTCTGTGTTCCAAATTATTATAAAATTAAATCCAAACTCATATTAGAGTAGAATTCAATAGTTAACAATATAATGACATTAAAGTTTTCAAAATCATGAAATAGAGATTTCAGTGAAGTAGAATTTAGCATGGTTTTCATTAAATCAAAAATTTGCAAGGATTGTAGTAATCTAAAACCCTTCATCTGTTATATCTGCTACTAAACTTTATGTGTATAACTATATATAAATATTTGTATAACTATATAAAACTCTATATAATTTTATATATTTATATTTGTAACTATGTATACATATATGTAAATCTATATATTTATTTGTAACTATGTATACATATATGTAAATCTATATATTTGTTTATAACTTTGTATACATTTATGTATAACTACATATAACTACTTGTATGAATATATATATATATATATATATATATATATAACTATATGTTTTACTATATATAACTATTTATAACTATATATACTACATGTATATAACATATAACTATAAATAATTGTATCTTACTATATGTATAACTATAAAAACTTTTACATAACTATATTTAAATATATTATTACAATATATATTTAATATACATTTTAATTATTAATATATAAAAACTGTATATTACTATATCTATACCTATACATAACTATATGTATAAATATATAAAATTATATGAAAAATATATATACCTACATATATAAATATAAGTTTGAACTATATGTGTAACTATATGTATAATCACGTGTAATTAGATTTATAATTACTGTATAATAAATCCAACTTTATGATATATAACTATTATGCTATTATATAATTAATATATGAAATATGTATATATATTGAACTATATTAAAACTATATGTATACTATTATATAAATATATATTATATTTTTATATATTTATAAACTAAATTAATATTTGTAACTGTATACTTAATGTAACTTAATAAATCTATTTTTATAACTTGTGTACCTTTGTGTATAACTACTTATAACTACTTGTATGAATATATCTATATATAACTATATGTTTAACTATATATAACTATATATAACTATATTTACTATATGTATAATAATATATAACTATACATAATTATATCTAACTATATATATAACTATAGAAGCTTTATACATAACAATATTTAAATATATAATTTACAACTTATATTTAATATACATTTGTATATATTAGTATATAAAAATGTATTTTACTATATCTATACCTATACATAGCTATATGTATAAATATATAAAATTATATGAAAAAATATATATACCAACATGTATAAATATAAGTATAACTATATGTGTTACTATATGTATAACCACATGTAAATATATTTATAATTACATGTATAACAACATACAACATTATGTTTAACTATTGTGCATAACTATATATAAACATTTGTATAACTATATAACACTCTATATAATTAAATATAACTATATTTATAACTATGTATACATATATGTAAATCTATATATTTGTTTATACATTGTATACATTTATGTATAACTACTTGTATGAATATATCTATTTATAACTATATGTTTAATTATATATAACTATTTATAACTATATATACTATCTGTATAATAACATATAACTATACATATATGTCACACTATAATGGGCCATTCTAGCACAACACGGCCCTTTTGATGCTTCTATGTTTGACATTACTGGTCAATAATAATTTTAGTGGTTAATGAATCACAAGAGTTTCTTTTATAGATTCTATTGCCTGCTTGCTATTTATTTGTATTTTGAATTATTTTCATCTTGCTGACATTTTTGCTAAGTGGTTGGTGGCATGGGGTGTGGTTGATTCTGAAGCCACTTGTTAATGATACCAAACCATACAATGTGTTATGGCCTTGAGAAAAAGCCCACCGGCTCCATACAAGACATGTATGTGGTCAAGTAGTCTTTTATAATGCAATTAGAAGTTTTACAAGCAAATTTCATAGTCTTGTAAGCTGCTTCTAATGATGTGTTCAACTGCAATGGAGGGAAAATAATTTGCAATTATTTGAAAAACTTCATTTGATAAGTAAAAAATTTATCTTATTGATCAACTCTTTCTATTCATATTAGGGATGTAGTATTGAGATTAATAAGTTATCAAAGAAGATTTTTTTTTTCCTATTATAGTTTGCATCTCTTAGAAGAGATTAATAAGTTACACATTCATCTTATCAAACACTTATCTTTCACAACCATCCTATGTATATTTTTTTTATAAAAAGTAAACATTATGAATCATAAATTGAGTAATTAATTTTTTTTAATATTATTTATTGTTTTAATCTAACATACATATTTTCTATTATACTTTATTTTGGTCAATTGTTTTAATTTTTTAGTTAATATTTTTATTTAAAAAAATTGTCTTTCTTTAGAATTATAAATCATAAATTTCGAAAATAATTATATTTTCAGAAATTGATTTTTTCAATTTAAAATCAAAGTTACAAATTAAATATTTTATTTTTAATCATTTACTTTAAAATTTTTTACTCTCAAACATTTGCTATCTATCTATTTTTCAATTAAAATTTTTACTAGTTTCAATTATAAAGAAAATATTATCTATATATAGCATATATCAATGTATCTATTTTCATAGTTGTCCTGTTAGCTCATTTGTAACCATGACAAGAAACTATCAACTTAACATTGAATCTTAATGTAATTTATAGATGTAACAAATTTACTTTACATCACACATATAAAACACATTTGTTAAATTACTTTAATATATATATCTTTATTGACATTAATATTATGTGGAAATATTTTTTCTTCTTTTATGTAGACACCAAACCAACTATCAAAAAAAATTATCTTATGAATATTTTCTAAATTGATAAATACTTTGGAAAAATATTTTTTTTATATTTTTTTCTTGACTTATTTAATCAAGTGCAAATAAGTAGTATTTTGGATATGCATAGAGTAGAGAGAGAGATATATATATATATAGATAGATAGATAGATAGATATAGATAGATAGATAGAGTGAGAGAGAGAGTGTGTGGAGAATCTTTGAAAAGAAGAAAAATAATTTTAATAAAAATTAAATATAGTATTTTGTATATATATAATCCCACGTATATGGTTTCGGAAAGCTCATAAGTTGGATATTCCCAAATAATAAAAATCAATTAAAAAAAATACTAAACTAAAAATTGAACACATTTCTCAAGTTAAGCATGCATATCATGTATTCCTAGCTTGAAAGAGTAGAAAAAAAATTATGGTCCTCTAATAGCCTGCATGAAGATGTTCTTACTCAGCTCTTTGATAGGTATGTAGGTTGTAGTGATCAAAGTATCCTGAATTTTATTTCAAAAGAAATGATAATTAATCTTAATATGCTTTATCCTCTTATAGAACCTTGAGTTGGCTGCAATGTGTTTGGCTATTTGGCTGTCATAGTGAAATATCATCAACCTCTAAATTGGAAGATAATGCTCATTCAAAAAGTATTTGGACCATTGAAGTCTATAAGTTGATGATGTCATAGCTTTGCATTTTTTTTATATACTAGATATTGAAATAATTATTTATCTTTTTGTTTCATAAGATAAAGTTGTCTACAAAAAAATAAAAATAAAAACATATGTCAATTTTTTGCTTTGTGATTGTAGAAGTCCAACTAGAATTTGAATATGTCTCTATCCAATAATATTCATAATCTTTAATTATAATCATATTTCTTGAATTTTTGATTGTATTCATATGAATATGTTTATGTACATTTTAAAAATAAATAAATATACTAGCTTAATAGGTAATATCAGACATAATTATTATTAGATAATTTAGTTTTTTTGATGATTCTATATGTAGTTGAGTCAATTGACGAACCAACTTATCTAGATAAGTCTATATTTAGATCAAGTAGTAAGCCAACAGTGTACATCATGATATATCTTATCAAACAAAATATATAAAATATATTTTCTCTGAGAAAGAGTTGTCATACTTATTGAATACTAAAAAAAATCTCAGCTATTTTAAATAATGTTTGAAACTTGGTTTGTAAATTTTAGTTTAGATATATCAAACTGATTATCTCATGTAATTAGATCATTATTATCATAAACAATTAGTTTCACATACTAACATCTTGATCAACTTAAACAAAATAGAAAAATTTGACATATTTTTATGACAAAATATAGTAAACATTGAGTAAAATTATTAAATCATGTCTTGGGAGACTGCTTGAGGCTATAAATTATCTTTCATATTCTGTATATCATATGTGCTCTCTACTTCCAGGAACAATGAATCCTAACGACTACTATATAAGTATTTTTTTATATAAATTATTATAAAGGAATGTATTATTCATGTCTAACTAATATATATTTTATATATGTGATGATAAATAGAAAGTAATAACCTATTAGTGGCCATGTTAATCATATGAAATAATGTGTTCTAAAAATCAATATCTTAAGGCTATGTAAAATCATTCATTACCAATCTAGTCTTGTCGATCAATTATTTCCTCGGGTTCCTCTTTATTATATATATTTGACTATAATGTAATCGGAATGTCCAACTCATTATTGTAAACTAGATCAACTGATATGATAGAAAACTAATTTAAAATAGATTGTTAATGTATTTATTTAGTGTTTACATCTTCGGATTGGGATCTCAAGTCGTTTAATGCTTATTTCTATCTCTCTTTCTTGGTGAGATTTAAATGTCATGTCCAGTAGATCATGATTACTTTAGAAGTTATTATTTTGTATGTATATATTAGAGGTCATTGTCTTGATGTGATGATAAGTATCTTTGTCAAAGGACAATAAGTCTTGGATTTGAGATTTATTAGACAGAGCTTTTATTAAATTTTAAAGGAATATTATTGAGATATCAATATCTCATAAATCTTGCACTAAGTGAAAGTCATGTATATTGGGTTCAACCTCCAATGATATTAAAATTTTAAAAACTAAGAGATAATTTATTGACTATCTCATGTTCATACTACATGATAATATAATGTAGCTAAGGGAAAAATAAACATTTGGTTGGGTTATATATTTAGGAGAGAGACAAACATTTTAAAATTACATAATTAATTAGTCTCTCTTTAATTTTTTAAAATTGTATTTTAATTTTTTTATACCATCTTGTTTCTAAGACAAATGATTAATGCAATATTAAGCACGCACACATCAAATTTCAATCAAAAAATTTGTTCGAAAATGATAAATCTAATTGACATCACCATGTTTTCCAAAGATTTTTTAGAATATTATAGCATGTTATTTCATATCATATTTTTATTAAAATTTGCTTATTATATTAATTTTTTTTGTAGTGAATGATTTTGGGTATTCCTCTCAAGATGTTAATTATTGAATAATGCTTTTTTTGTAGTTCTTATTTTTAGGAGTGAAAATGATATTAAGTATTTGTCATTTAAGCATTTTTTTTAATTTTGAGGATTATGAGATAATTTATCAAACATCTAGTATTAATATTCTTTTACAAATTAAAATTGGTCAGAGAATAAACAAATATCTAATTATAATATTTTAATAATTTAGTGCTCCTAGATATTTTAAGAGTATGATAATGATGTGCTTTCATTAATATTTTCTCCCTATGTAAGTTCGAGTAGGTCCATTTTTCTCTTGATTTAGGGTGATATTCAATTTCAAGGCCTCATTGATAAATTATAATTTTTTAGTCTGTTTTCCAACTGGTATTGAGTATGCTTTTATAATGATGATGCAATTTCAAACATTCATATGTTAAAATATAATCATTTATTTTAGCTTGTTCTTTTGTGTGTGTGTGTGTGTATCCATGTATGTATGTATTTACTTTCATCTTATAAAATTCAGTTGCAAATTTCTTGTGCCTTGTGTTTCTAGGTTCTACGTAATTTCAACAAACAAAGATGATTTTTGCAGCTCTAATAAGGTGTTTATTACTTTTTTTTATGCTTATGACAGAATATCTAGTTAGTTGATATTCATGCTCCATAATATATATTTACGCTCTACTTTATGTAAATACGTGTAGAGGGAAGAGAAAAAGAATGAGGTCATATAAGTATGTATGTATCCATGTATGTATGTATCCATGTATGTATGTATTTATGTATTGAACTTTCATCCTGTAAAATCTAGTAACAAATTTCTTGTGCCTTGTGTTTGTATGTTCGACGCAATTTTGAACAAACAAAGATAATTTTTGTAGCCCTGGTTAAGGTGTTTGTTTCTTTTTGTATGCTTATGATAGAATATCTAGCTGTTTGATGTTCATGCTCCATAATGTATGTTTACGCTCTACTTTATGTAAATACGTGTACATATATACTAGTATATATGTATATGTACATATATGCTATAGTATATATGATATATACTGGTATATATGTACACATACACTACAGTGTATATGTACATATAAATACTTGTACATATATACTGGTATATATGTACATATGCATATAACCCAGTGTATATGTACATATAAATATATACTGGTATATATGTACAAGTATTTATGTACATATATACCAGTTAATATGCACAAGTATTTATATGTACATATATACCGGTATATATGTACAAGTATTTATATGTACATATATACCAATATATGTACTAGTATTTATATATACATATATACTCAGAATATGTACATATACCCTACTGTGTATATGTACATATATACTATTATATATGTATATGTTCATGTATACCAGTGTATACATATACACTGTAGTATATATGTACATATATACTACAGTATTATATGTAATTAGTGAAATGTTAGTATATATGTACAAATATACTTTAGTATATATGTACATATATACTGAACTATTATATATCTATCAAAATAGAAATTTATTTATTTATTTATTTTGATTTGATTAACTAGTTTAATTTTCGTACAAATATGGTACCGTAATATTTTACATAAGAAGCTTGAAGAAGAGAATGGATTTTTTACTAGATATGATGCACCGTGACTAGGATAGCTTTGTCGCAGCAGAAAGATGATGACCGGAGGAGCTGGGAGATAATATTAGTTTCACAGATAGATTATACTTTATGCAATGTCGTTAAATATATTGATGAAGATGTAATAAAATTTTGTTATGTTTTTGTTTTAACTATGTAAAACAAGGGTTGCACAGACTGTAGTTATTCAATATTATTATACAAAAAAATATTTTCATCATCCTATGTTGCACATGAGCATGGTGGAGTGCTCCATTTTTATATGTTCAAGTTTCTTATTGATTTGTTGATGGTTATTGCTGCTGATGATTAGTCTCTATTTCATCTGCCAGTTGTCTTATTAGCTTGTTAGCTGGGTCATGGTGGGGTAGAGCATCACCCTTATAGGCCTTGGGACTGGAAAAGAGTTCTAGTTGCGGGGAGGCAATATACGAACTAGTATACACCAACTCGCCAAGCCCGGCTCATAGCTTGTCTTCCAAGTTTTCCTAAATTTAAATAAGTTTTCACATTTTTTATTTATGTTGATAGTGAAGTTTTGTTCCATCTTTGTGAAGTATAAATGGGATAATACTAATTTGTTGTAGTTTTGTTTCATCTGAGGCTATGTGATTATATATATGTAAATATAATACTGTAGTATATACATACATATATAATGTAGTACATATACACGTATGTACTGAGTATATATGCATGTATATATTGAGTATAAACGTACATATATATTGAGTATATATGTAAATATATACCTATTATATATGTACGTATATGCCGAGTATATATGTACGTCTATACTGAGTAAATATGTACGTATATACCGAGTATATATGTACGTCTATACTGAGTAAATATGTACGTATATACCTAGTATATATGAATGTATTTATTGAGTATATATGTACGTATATACTAAATATATATGTACATATAATATTGTAGTATATATGTACATATATACTCAGTATATATATACAGATATACTGAGTATATATTTACATACAATTCTGTAGTATATATGTAATATATACTTAGTTTAAATGTACATATAATACTATAGTATATATGTACATATACTACAGTAATATATGTAACTAGTGAAATGCTAGTATATATGTATATATACACTACAGTATATATGTACATATATACTACAATATATATATTTATCTAAACAACTTTGTTTATTTATTTATTTCGATTTGATTGATAGGTTTAAATTTCGTACAAATATGGTACAACAATATTCTCCTTACGAAGCTTGTAGAAGTGAAGGGATTTTTCACTAAAAATGATACATTATGACTAGGACAACTTTGTCGTTGTAGAAAGATGGTGGCCAGAGGAGCTGGGGGAGAGAAAATAATGTCAATTTCACGGATATATTATACTTTATACACTATCATTAGATACATTAATGAATAAGATGTAATAAAATTTTGTTATATTTTTATTTTAACTATGTAAAATATTGTATCAGAATAATTTATTAATTGATTTCAATTGTTGTTAATTATACATTATCATTTATACTTTCTATTTTTATTCAATTTAATATAAAAACATAAAATTATTTAATTATATTTTTTGAAAAAAAGATAAAATAGTGAAAATAGTTTTGGAATGAAAAAAGCTAGGAATTTTTTTTCCCTTGCTAATTTAACTAGGGAATTTTCTGAAGCTTCAAATTAAGGTCAAAATTAGCTAGGGGAATTATTATTTTAGCTAGGGAATTTTCCGTCGCTAAAATTTTTTAGATAGAAACTCATTCCCTCATTAATTTTTAGCGATGTGTACTTTTGCTTGGGAAAGCTTTCGTTGTTAATCTGTCATTATATCTAGTTTAGCGACGAAAAACCTCCATTGGCTAGGGAATTTTTTTTTTGATATTTGGGATTTTTTTGTAGTGTTAATTGATGTAAGCAAGATACTTATGAATCCAAAAGCATAGACATATTTATTATAAGATAATTTCATATATTTAATATATCATAGGCCAAAGAATAAAAATGCATACTCAAAGTAGTCATCAATAGAAGTTGATATATTGCCTAAAAGAAATAGACATGCAAATGAATTGTGAATTGAATAATGTATGGTTTTGGTGGTAAAATATTGAGAGCATTACTAAGAGAGGATCATTCTTGGTAGTGATAGCCAAAAATTGATGTCCTTCATGTATGCTAAGGATATTTCTATGCTAATGTACCATTCATTTGAAAATTGAGTATAACATTATGTAGGTACTAAAGAAATCTCATCATACATAAGAAAGTAAGTCAACTCTAGATTCTGAGTATCTTTCTAAAAATTTACTTCTATCTACTCAACTCAAGTGATAATTTAATAATAGTTGGTCAAACTACCGACACAATCTCTATGATATTTATATTTAAATTTATGTCCAACTTTATTACTTATATGACCTATATACTAGTAGAATTTCATTAGAGAAATCAATCATCCATTGAGCTTTTTGGACTTTGTCAAAAATGATATGTTTTGACTCTATAAAAAAGTCACAATAGATTTTTGGTGCCACTATTAAAGATTATTTAATTTGATTAGTCAACTTGAGTTATTGTAACTATTCTTGCAAAAAAAAAAGATAGTTCTATTCTTTAGTTATTTGGGTAACAATTATTGCTTAGTGTTTATTTTATATTTGTGTTTTTATTTTATTTTTATTTTTTTATTTGCTTAATGCTACTAAATAGCATATGAGCTAAAGTTTTAAAACTAAGTTAATATCTTAGGACCCAGAAATTGAGAAAACAAGAAGAATAATCTTGAGAAAGTGAGCTAAAAGAAAGAATATAAAATGTAATCATAGCAACATAAACATCTAAGTGGGTGAAGGTCAAGTTGTCTATCATCTCAATCCTCACCATACCTTGTGAGACAACTGGTGTCAACCTTTGATGGATAATTATTCTAAGATTTAGATCCACCCAATACAAGCAAACCACTTTGAGTTAAAACCTAATCTAAAAGCTATGGTGCAACATTTGTTTGGTGGTCAATTTTTAGAAGATCTAAATAATTTATCGCACCTATGTTGGGGTTGTGTGATATAGCAAAGATAAATAAAATTATCTAAGATGCAATAAGGTTATGACTTATTCTATTTTGTTCGAAAGATAGCTTAGAGCTGATTTTAGTGCTTATTTAGATAATCAATTAAGAATTGGGATGAACTTGTGCAAGTTTTCTTAACTAATTTTTCCCACCTTAGATCATTTATCAACTAAGGTGAGATATGAGTCAATTTTGACAAAAAATGTAAAAGATACTTTATGATGTTTGAGACATATTCAAAGATCTATTGAGGAGGTATCCATAATTGTGGCTCCATACCCAAACTTCTAACTATAGGTTGAATTATATGATGAGGTGCATGGTTGATACAACCTTAGGTGGATTCATCATGAACAAGTTACCTAGCTTTCTATTTGAAGCACTAGCAAAGAATAACTATCAAATTCTAAATGAGCAAGTATTTGGAAGGAAGAAAGGTAGAGTATTAAAGTTGGATAAACTAACAATAATGGATGTCAAACTAAATATTTTTTTTAATAAATTTGAAATCCAAAATGACAAAAGAATTAGTGTGGGTAAAATTACCATTTTATAATAGTAGGAAATGACCATTGTTGGCCCCAATTATCAAGTAGAAGAAACTACTTACTACAAAATAGAGAATATATGTATTCCAACCTAACAATAATGCACACACATACTAGCATTTGAATATGACAAATTAGAAAACTTTATCATATAGAAGTCATGAAAATGTGTATTCAAATATATAATAATTTTAGAAACATTTTAGGAGAAACTAAATGAAAAACCAAATGCAATGAGCTTCAAATTTCAATTACAATTACTTGAAGGGAATTTTCAATGAGCTTCAAATAAAATGATTCTTCATGGATGACTACTTTGAGCTGAAATGAGCTTCAAATGCAATAATAATTCATGGATTTTGAAGAATCAAAGTCAATATACCCTGAAGATGTCAAGAAAGAATCCAAAATAATAGAATTCTCAATTTAAAAACATGGATAACTTATTGAAAAATTTTCAAGATTATAGAAGAAGTTTAGTTGAAATAAAGTCTACTTTTGATTGTTGATTAGTTGGAAGAGAAATATAAAGAAGAGATAACAATAAAATAATATTAGAAGAAAGGTAAGGAGATGGTTGCTGCAATAAAAAAAAGTCATGCCTTTTGAAGAAGTCATGACTTTAGATGTGGAATCAATGAAGTAAGTCATGGTAAAAAATGAAGGTAGACATTGATGAAATAAAAGCTTAAAAGCAAAGCTATTACTTATTCTAATGTTTTGAAAAAAAAATCTAGAGACACATTTATGCCACTGTGACTCCAAAACAAGTTATGGCCCTATCAAATGTGATCACAACCAATGATACCATAACAGTTTACAAAGTCATGGCATCCAATGTAGACTATTCCAAAGAAAATACTGATAATTGATTTAATACTAAAGGAGAATTGGGGAAAAGAAGAAGAAGTGAAAAATAATATTGAGAAGTTAGCTTGGAACATTAAAATTAGAAAATGAATTTGAGATCTAATATTAGTCTAGCTAAGGATATTAAACATTGCATTGTATGAGAGGTAACCCAAAAGTTTACTTTTTGCATAATATGATGTAATAATTATATTTTTTAATGTATACATATACTAATAGACTTGTACATTAAAAGAAACCTAGAAAGAAGTTTTTGTACTCAAATCCAACAATGACTTTCTCTTAGACAAATAAAGTTATGATACTCAAACCAAGTTGTGACTTCTTATCATGTTAATGAAGTCATGACACTCAAATCCAATTGATCTTTTAAAAGAAAAGTCATAGCCACATGCATAGTTGTGATAAGCTTTTCATTAACTACAACTTAATCATAACTTTATATATAACACATACCCTAATTTTTTTGTGAAACATTTGTTTTCTTTTTCTTCTCTATTCCGAGAAAAATTACTATGAATTTATTTTAAAAGATCAAAGCTACAATGGAGGAGATATTGATTTCAAAGCTAAAGGAAAGAAGAGAAAAAATTGAGGTGGCTCACTAAGCCAAAGGTATGCAACAAAAGTAATTCACCACCAAGACTTCTTCCAAAGTTACAGTGCTTGAACTAATTTTTTTTTCAGAAGATGGGAAAAGATGAATGATTTCTATTCTAGCCAAAAAGAGTTTTGTGGATGGGTAGTGATTTACTAAGTTCATCCAACCTTTTTAGCTGATAATAGAGAGGATAAATTGGGACAAATTTTGTACACACATGGAATGAAAGAACACGACAATCATGAGGTTGTTTTACTCCATCTTAGAAGACATGCAAGATATTTGGTACTATGTACAAGGAGTTTGACTGTGCTTTGAAAGAGGTTTTATAAATGAAATATTTAGATTGAAAAAGACTATGGCTAGTATGACCTTCAAATCCAAAAAGAAGAAGTTGAACTACATATGAATATCTAAGACATTGATATATGGATGGAAGAGGGAATTGGAGAGTTTCATATAAAAGTACATATAGACACTTAGTATAAGAAGAACTCACAAAAGAAATTAGTGTTTGGCTATAGTTTTTGTGCTTTATTTTATAGCCAACTCTCAATCTCTCTACCATCATGCAAGATATGATGACCATACTCTTTGTCCAAGTGAGAGGACATACTATCCATTTGGAAAAAAAACTTAGAGAAGTTCATTCTCAACTTTCAAGAAGAGAATTATTAGGCCAAATAATTTATCTTTCCATTGATTACGATATTTTGTTAAGCCAAAGAAGTCATGATTAACAAATATAGAGATGAATAGAAGCCATAGATATCTTCTAACATTGGCAGGTTTGAAAAAAGGGCTTGCAAGAGAAAAGAAGAAGAAGTTGGTTCTTGATGGGAAAGTATCAATTGATATTGACAAGAAGTATTACCCATCCTTGCAATCAATATGGAGACAATGGAAATAAGTGGATATAAAGTTGATGAATAATCATAACTTTGATATGATTTTCTTATGGGTAGATAAGAAGAAGGCTCGAAATCATTGTGGTGTGATGTTCTAGAAGATTTCTTGATGAGAGAAAGATTTTTTTTGCTTAAGAATGTGCAATATATTTAGTGTAAGTGTTTGTTCAGTATTCCACATATTACTTTTTTTGGTCATTGACATAATTTTTATTATGTATTTGTATTGATTTGGGGTTTAAATGAATATATTTCACTATATTTTGGTTTTGATAAAATTTTATGAATGTTAATAAAATTAAAAGTATTTTGGGTGAAATTGGTGAACTTGGTGAAGTGATTACTTTGAGGGTTGAAAAGTAATGGAAAGTCTTGCTACAATAAAATATTCATTTAGCTAGAAAATTTTAGCTAGGGATCAATCCCTAGCTAAATTGTGAGGGATTATCTAGATAATAGCAAGAGATTTATGATTTTTCATTGAAATACAAATTTGCAACGGATTAGCAACGGATTAGGGACGAAATATTTTCATAAATTCCGTTCAAGAAAAGTGGGGATTTTAGCTACAAATATAGTGACGGAATTTCCCTAGCTAATTATATCTGGAACATAACGACAGATTTAGCAACGGAATTTTTCTAGCTAATTACATCCGGAACATAACGATGGATTTAGTAATGGAATTTTTCTAGCTATTTACATCCTGAATATCGCGATGAATTTTGTGATGGAATTTCCCTAGCTAATTACTTCCGGAATATAGCAACGAAATTTTTTTAGTTAATTACATCTAGAATATAGCGACGGATTTAGCAAGGGAACTTCCCTAGCTAATTAAATCTGGTACATAACGATTTATTTAGCGATGGAATTTCCCTAGCCAATCTTTAATTATTAATTTTTTTTAATTTATTATTAGTTTTAATATTTTATTAAATTTTGTTTATTAAATGTATGTTAATGATCTATAAATGAGCGATTCTTGAAAGTTACATTCTCCTCGTAAAATAATAAAGAAAAGGATATTATAAATAAATAATTTAAAAAATATAAAAATATATAAAAAATTATATTAATAAGGACTAAAATAACTATTTTTATGATGTATAAATTTTTAAAAAAATTATACAAAAAATTTTTCTAAAATTTTTAATTAAGAAACTTAAAAATTTGCATTAAATGTACATTAAATAATTAATTCTATAAGTATAATAATTTTTTAAGATATTTTAAAAATTAAATTAACATACATTAAAATTTCTACTAATATAAATATAAAATAATTCATTGTATGATTAAATATAAAATATTTTCAAAAATATCTAAATTAACGAATAAACTAGTAAATATTAATATTATTATAAGTATAAAAAAAATTATGATTATAGGAAACTTATAAAAAAATAATTAATACAAAATTTGAAAATTTTGAAATATAATAAAAATTTAAATCTTTTCATTAAATTTAAAAGAAAGTAAATTAATATTTAAAAATAAATACACAGATGTTTGCCCCTACTAAAATTTATAAGAATTAAATAATTGAGTAATATTTTTACTATTAGCTTTTAACATTCAGTCTTTATTAAAATAATAAATATAATTTTTTTAATTAACTTCTCACTTTAAGTAATTTTTGAATTTTAAAAATTATAAATGATATCAAATAATATGAAATTTTATGCCTTTAAAATTATTTCATATTACCTTCATAAAAATTAATATGAATTTTTAAAAATTTATAACCATTATATATATTTATATATTTATATATTTTTTAACATTATGAGTATTTTATAACTCTTAGGAGAGTGGCTAGAAGACAAATCATCTTTTCAAGTATGTCTTATTATATGAAGTTTGTAAATTTTGTAGCTATTTGATAATTTTTTTTGTTATAAGGCTAAATATATATATTTTTAAATTGTTTATATATTTATTGTTTAATTAATTTTATAATAAAAAATTATAAGGTGTTTGTTTTTCATGTGTACCTTGCTACACGCACATTAATTTTGTTGAAACAATTTTGATAGTAAATAAAATAAATGAGTCTTTTTGTATTTTATATATATATTGTTTATTTAATGTTTTTATAATTGAAAATTTAAATATTTTGAAAATATATATAATCACTAGTTGTCAAGACTCGAGAGACAACTCTAACAAGTGCCTAAGTCCTCCGCAGTCTGCCTCTATCTTTTGACACGGATGCATCAAAACCTAATCGAAAAGTAAGCAAAAATTTCTTATTGATTTAAGGTATGTTTTTTACCCTACTTCTTCATCGATTATTTTAATGCAAAAGTGTGCATTTTGATTCTGTTATTTTTTATTCCAAAATTCTTCTTCATTAATCACCATGGTATGCTTGGATTGCTTATATAAACGTATTCGTATACATACTTCATGCATTTGTGATATAATGCATTCTCATTGTGTGGATGTTGATGGTGCAAAATAGGTATTTCGACTTAATATCTACATCAATATACATAACTATATATAAATAGTATACATAAACAGTATACATGAACATAAGTATATTTTATATAAGTGTATTTACACATATAACTATACATCAATATGCATGTGATATAATTTAAATTTCTTATATTAGTGTATTTTACTATATCTATAACTATAAAAACAATATACATAAACATAACTATATATAAATATAACAACATATATTTAATATACATATATATATATATATATAACTATATATAAATGTATTTAACAATATGTATATCAACATATTACTATATATAAATGTATTTAGCTACATCAATACCTATACATAGCCATATGTCTAAATATATATAATTACATGAAAAAATATATATAACTACATCTACCACATGTATAACTAATTGCTTCAGAAATTTAATATCTATTCATATCATTCATATCATTCATACATGTTATTTTTGGATATTGTATAAATCTTTATCATTTTCCCATATATTTTAGGAACTTAAATTAAAATTTTAAAATTTAAATGTATTTTTATATGTTTGTATAAATCATTATGATTTTATATGTTTAGGGTTTATTTTTGTTTCACTTAATATCAATTAACTAAAATTGATTTCTAATAAAATGTTCATTTGTTAAAATTCATGTTGTAAATTTCAAAACAAATAACAATATGTTTGCATAATAAATATTATAAAAAATTTCTAAAATATATATGAGATGTAGTTTTAATTTACAAAGATAAAACTTTAAAAATAAAATTTATTTACAAAATAAAATTTGCACCGCATAATATGCAATATGTTATATTTATTATAAATAAATAATGTTTGAAATGTATCTATTAATTACAAAAAAACATTGTAATGTATAAAATTTGAAAAAAAAATTTAAAAATAATTATTTTAAAAAACAAATTCATATATTTATATGGTCATTTATATATTTTGAATAAAATAAAAAAAAACAATTACTTGTAGAAAAATTTACTCATGTTATTTATATGGTAATCTATTTTGTATGAACATACTTAAAGAAATAATTTATTTTTTACAAAACATTAAAAGCATGTGTATTTATATGCACTATATTATATTTGTTTGAATTTTAAAGTTGCTAAAAATTTATTAATAACAATAAATAATAGGTAGAATTTATCATAGATATTAATATTTGAATAAAAAAATTATATAGAAAAATAAAAACAATATTATCTATTTATGAACTATATTTTTATTTTTAACAAACTTGTAAAAACAAAATAAATTACAAATATGCCAACTTCATTTATTTATATGAGTATAATGATAGTTATTTTAATATAAATATTACAAAAACAACTATTTGAATAAAATATAAGCTCATATATTTAATTCATAATTTCATTTTACGCAATAATATGCTTCATACACACAACACACACGCGCGCGCGCACATACACACATGCGCGCGTGCACATACACACACACACAAATATTTGTTTTAAATATAAAGAATTTTCAATATTTTATAAATTGTATACAATATATAATATAATATTTTAATTAAATTTTCAAAATCAAAAAATTTTAAATACATTTACACACACACACACACACACACACATATAATAGTTTCATGTGTAACTTTAAAAATACATTACGTATATAGGTATATGTGTGTGTTTGTGTGGGTGTGCAGTAGTATATGAATGCATACAAGTATATACACACTACTTTGAAAATGTAGATACATGTGTGAATATATACAAAAGTACACAAATGTGTATGCATATATATAATGTATAGTAATGTATATGGATGTATAAATGTGTGTGTGTGTAGGGTAGTGTATATGCACATATATATTTATGCATATATATGTAAATATCAATATTAATTTTGAGAAGAAAAATACTTGAGCACATAAATATTAACATGTTCCACAAATTCGTGAGAGCATGAGCAAAAGTGACATTATTGCAAGATACTACTAATCTCTCATCTATAACACTTTGCCTCAAATTTAATCAGAGTACTACTTGCAATCATAAGGTTCATTCAATACTACATACCATGGAGTTACATTTTCATTCAATACTATAATTTTTTTAAATAAAAAAATCTATCGAATATCTTTTTCAACAACTTTTCTATCTTGTTTTTCTAGTCTTGATAAGCTATTTTCAATTTTGATTATATGTACATTTCTTATCTAATATCTCTAGTTCAAACTATTGTAATAGTAAAATCCATCAAATCAATTTAGACCTGACATCTTTCTTTTCTATGAGATATTTGATTATAGAATATTTAGTATATACTATGACTTTTTTTTTTGATAAATAAAATGCACTATCAAAATTCTTTACAATCTATGGCTTAGGTAGCAACTTGTGCTCCTTATAGAAAACAATATACATTTCTGTTTTAATTTTCCTGATTAAGAAATCTGCACACGTTGCTTTCGCTTCATGAAGCCGCCTATTTCTTTCCATCCAAATGTGATAAATAACAGCCGCGAAGGTAGCTTTCCTTAGATCATTTTCCACCGTGCCTGCCTTGTGATAGTTCTTTAAAGCTTCCAGCCCCGTAGGAATTGAATGAATTTCTCCTTTAATCTTAGCCCAAGATTGGGCTTCTTTCAAAATGTGTCTTGAAAAACGACAATTAAAGAAGAGGTGATTTTGAGATTCTGCAGAGTTGCAGAATTCGCAGCTACTATTAGGGGGGTTGAATGCTATATCTTTTGTCCACAGCTTTCCCTGTTTAATTATCCACAAGTTAACCGCATGCTTTGGCACATGTGTTTTCATCCAAATAGAGTTAGCCCAATCCACTTTTTTCCTGGATTCAGAACCGGCAAGGAAATGGTATGCATTAAATACGATTCTGCCCTCTTCGCCCCATTTGTTTAATAGGAATTCCGCAACATCCTTTGAACCAGCTTTGAGCAGTAAGGCATCTCTTACTGATATCAGATTTTTCATGAATGGAGGGTCATATTTCGAGCATTGGAAATTCCAGATATCGGAGGAATTTAAGTAAACATGGTGGATCCATTTGATCCATAAGGCATCTTCCTTTGTGTTAATTCTCCATAGCATTTTTATGAAAAAAGCTTTATTCCAAATAAATAAATTAAGAAGACCTAAACCTCCAAGGCTAGTAGGAAGGCATACTTTGGTCCAGGAGACCTTAGGTCTATATCTTCCTTGTGTTCGAGCACCCTAGAGAAATCTTCTACATGCGCCTTCAATAGATTTAATGATGGAAGAAGGTAGTAGGAATACCGAAAACCAATAGCCTTCAATTCCTTGGACAACCGTACGGAGGAGTTCTAGTCTCCCTGCAATGGAAAGTAATTTTCCAGCCCATTGGTGGATTGCCGAATTAATTTTTGCGAGGAGGATAGAAAATTGAGACGAAATAAGGCGGCTCGATGAGAGAGGGACTCCCAAAAACACAAATGGTAAGGAACCTTCTAAAAAACCTGATGCTTCCAAAATCTCTCTCTTGAGGTTTTCTTTTACTCCTCCAAAGAAGATGTTCGATTTGGAGGAGTTGACTCTTAATCCTGATATCTTTGAGAATTCTTGTAATGTTTCCAGTACAGCGGACATAGAGTTTTTATCTCCCTTGGAGAAGATAATCAAGTCGTCGGCGTACATTAGATGAGTTATCTTTAACGCATCACAACCAGGATGATATGAGAACTCCATGGAAGCGAATTGTCTAGATAAATATTCCATGCATAGTGTGAATAAGTATGGAGAAATCGGATCTCCTTGCCTTAGACCCCTTTGACCCTTGAAGTATCCATGTAGCTGTCCATTTATTGCTATGGAATATGTGGTGGTGCTAATGCACTCATATATAATCTGGATAAAATGGGGAGGGAAGTTGAGACCAACTAGAATTTCTACAAGGAAATTCCAATCTACCGTATCAAACCCTTTTTGGATGTCTATTTTAAAGAAACAGCGCGGAGAAATTCTTTTCCTGGCATATCTTCTTATCAATCCTTGAGCGAGGAGGAAATTATCTGAGATTAGGCGCCCTTTAATAAAAGCACCTTGTTCAGGGCATACAATACTATCCATCACCAATTTTAGGCGAGACGCGATTAGTTTGGAGATAGTCTTGTAGATAACATTACAGTAGGAAATAGGACGATAATCCTTAACGGTTGAAGCATGAGAGGATTTCGGAATTAAGGCAATGTAGGCATGGTTGATTTGCTTTAACATTTTCGCTGAAGCAAAGAAATTCTTAATTGCCTTAGAAATATCTCTACCAATATACTGCCACGAGGATTTAAAAAATTCTGCCGTGAACCCATCTGGCCCGGGCGATTTAGAGTTGCCCATGGTGAAGACTGCATTTCTAATTTCCTCATTGGAGAAGGAAAGAGAGAGTAGGCCATGATCTTCATCGCTTAGTTTAGGCCCGTTGTTCATAATAGAGTCATTAATGGAGTTTCTGTTTACTGTTTTGCCAAGTAAATCTTTAAAGTAAGAAACAAATGTTTCCACGATGTCACTCTTAGATGTGGTGTAATCTCCGTTTTCCTTAGCAACTGTTACAATTTTACTTCTCTGCAATTTGGAGTTAGTTAGCGCATAGAAAAACTTAGTACACCTATCACTCTCTTTAAGATATCTGATTTTAGCCTTTTGTCTAAGGAATGAAATCTCACATTCCTCTAACTTCCTTAGGCTAATTTTTTGTTGTATTTCTACATCTTTTAGTTCAGGCCGGGGGTTGGAGAGCATTTTCTCTTGTATAGCTTTTAAAGAATCTCTTGCTCGGCAGACTCTAACACTGATGTGACTAAAATGTTTTTCATTTAATTTCCTAAGAGGCTCTTTTAATGCTTTTAATTTAGTCACCACCTGAAACATGACAGATCCTGCTACTCTATTTTCCCAAGAACTTTGAAGGAGCGGAGTGAACTCATCATGAGTTAGCCACATGTTGCAAAACTTGAAAGGAGTAAGCCTCCCTATGTCCATGAGCTCTGTGGACATGAGGATTAGACAATGGTCTGAATACGCTCCAGGGACTAGGAATTTGACATGACTGTCCATAAGGAGATTGGCCCAGGAATTATTCGCCATTGCCCTGTCGAGTTTACTAGAAACTCTTCCGTTTGTCCAAGTGAAGTAATTACCAGAAGAGGGCAAATCTTCCATGCCTATTGAGGTCAGACAATTCAACGCGTCTTGACATTCATAGTTGGAGACAATTCTGCCTCCAACTCTATCTAGTCCGGATAAGGGGGAATTGAGGTCCCCGATGAGAACCCAAGGTGAAGTGGAAACCCCTTCATTCGTTAAGTCCTTCCATAGACTTCTTCTAGTAGAGATTGAATGAAAACCATAAACGAATGAGAGCCTAAATGATAAGGCTCTCTCTTTGTCCACTACATGAAGAGTAATGAGTTGGTATATACTATGACTTTGGTTCCACTAAATATGATATTAATTTGCCAAAAGAAAAGATTGTTGATACAAGTTCTTTCTTTATATTAGTGTAATTTAATTGGGCATTTGAGAGTGTGTTGTTATCATAGTATATGATAACTACTTATAAATATTTGTATAACTATATAAAACTCTTCATAATTATATTTAACTATATTTGTAACTATGTAAACTATTTTTATAACTATATTATTTAACTATATATAACTATTTTTTAACTATATAATATTTTATAACTATATGAGTAATTTTATATAATTATATTTTTAACAAAATATATCATATGTATAATATTATATAACTATATATAATTGTATTTTACTATATGTATAACTATAAAAATGTTATATATAAATATATCTTTAACTACTTACATATTTATAACTATATGTGTAAAACTATATATAAATATTTGTATAACTATATTCGTATCTATATTTGTATCTATGTATAACTATATAATAGAATATAATTATGTAATACTCTATATAATTAAATATAACTATATTTGTATCTACATATACATATATGTATTCATATAATTAAATCTATATATTTATTTATAACTTTGTATATATTTATGTATAACTACTTATTACTACTTGTATGAATATATTTATATATAATTATATGTTTAACAATATATAACTCTATTTTTAATTATATATATTATAGGTATAAGAACATATAAAAGTTGACCTCCCTCTCTGGTGACCATCTCTTGAGGTCTATTGATTCTGTTTCTTTCTCTCATCAGATCCCTTTACTGCCATACAACAAAGGGATTGAAATTTAGTGGAAGAAATGGGGTTTACATTCACAAAGCTGTTCAGTAGGCTGTTTGCCAACAAGGAGATGATGATTTTGATGCTAGGTCTTGATGCTGGAAGTAAGACAACCATTCTGTATAATTTGAAACTTGGAGAAATTATCACCACAATTCCTACTATTGTCTTCAATGTAGAGACTTTTGAATATAAAAACATCAATTTCACTATGTGGGATGTTCAGGGTCAAGACAAGATTCGCCATTTCTGGAGGGATTACTTCCAAAATACCCAAGGTCTTATATTTGTGGTGGATAGCAATGACAGAGACGAGTTGTTGAAGCCAGAGATGAGTTGCATAGGATTCTAAACGAGGAAAAGCTTCGAGATGTAGTTTTGTTGGTGTTTTCCAATAAGCAAGATCTTCTCAATGCAATGAATGCAGCTGAAATTACTGACAAGCTAGGACTTCACTCTCTTTTCCACCACGATTGGCACATTCAGAGCACCTGTGCTACCTATGGCGAGGGCCTCTACGAGGGTCTTGATTGGCTTTCCAATTACATTTTGCCAGTAAGTCATAAACATTTTTAGCAGGATGAGACAAACTTTGTTGACATATCTGGATGTGGATTTAATCTTTACCTATTTTGCTTGAGTTTTGTTCTGTTATGTGGATGACATCATCCATTTCTAGGGGAGATTCAAATTGTATTTATATTTATATATTGCATGCCTAAAATACAAGACCACATTTACTTTGTTCTGATCTGTTGTAAGCCAAACTTGTTTGTTTTCTGTTTTGTCTTTTTGCTATTGGATCTCAAAGGTATAAAAACATATAACTATAAATAATTGTCTTTAACTATATGTATAACTATAAAATATTTTACATAACTATATTTAAAAATATAAAAAACAACATATATTTAATATACATTTTTATATATTAGTATATAAAAATGTATTTTACCATATATATACCTATAGATAACTATATGTATATATATATAAAATTATATAAAAAAATATATACCTACATGTATAAATATAATGATAACTATATGTGTAACTATATGTATAACCACATGTAACTATATTTATATTTACATGTATAATAACATATAACATTATGTTTAACTATATGTGTATAACTATATATAAATAATTGTATAACTATATACAAATATTTGAATAACTATATAACACTCTATATAATTAAATATATCTATATTTGTAACTATGTATACATATATGTAAATCTATATATTTATTTATAACTTTATGTATTTATGTATAACTATTTGTATGAATATATTTATATATAACTATATGTTTACCTATATAAAAATATTTATAGCAATATATACTATATGTATAATAACATATAACTATAAATAATTGTATCTTATTATATGCATAAGTATGAAAGCTTTATACATAACTATATTTAAATATATAATTTACAACTTATATTCAATATACATATGATATATTAGTATATAAAAATATATTTTACTATATATATACATATACATAACTATATGTATAAATATATTAGATTATATGAATAAATATATATACCTACATGTATAAATATAAGTATAACCATATGTGTAACTATATGTATAACCATATTTAACTATATTTATAATTACATGTATAACAACATACAACATTATGTTTATTTATATGTGTATAACTATATATAAATATTTATAAAACTAAATACAACTTTATATAATTAAATATAACTATATTTTTAACTATTTATACATATATGTATACGTATATGTAAATCTATATATTTATTTATAACCTTGTATATATTTATGTATAACTAAATATAACTACTCGTATGAATATATATATAGATATATATATATATATATCTAACTAAATGTTTAACGATATATAATTTTTTATAACTATATATATTATATGTATAATAACATATAATTATAAATAATTCTATCTTACTATATGTATAACTATAAAAACTTCATACATAACTATATTTAAATATATAATTAAAAACATATATTTAATATACATTTTTATATGTTAGTATAAAAAATGTATTTTAGTATATCCATATCTATGCATAACTATATGTATAAATATATGAAATTATATGAATATATATAAGTTTAACTATACATGTAACTATATGTATAACCACATGTAACTATATTTATAATTATATGTATAAAAACATACAACATAATGTTTAACTATATGAGTATAACTATATATAAATATTTGTATAACTATAAAAAACTATATATAAATAAATATAACTTTAATTTTAATTATTTATACATATACGTATACATATATGTAATTATATATATTTGTTTATAACTTTGTATGCATTTATGTATATCTACTTATAACTACTTGTATGCATATATCTATATATAACTATATGTTTAACTATATGTAACTATTTATAACTATAGTTACTATATGTATACTAACATATAATTATATATGGGATAATACTAATTTGTTGCACTAACTTGAAATTAAATGGCAAAAGATATAATATCATCAATATGTAAGCACATAGCATGAGAGTGTCCGTTGGTCGGGCTCATATATGGTATAATATAAATAAAGGTCGTACTCTTACCTAATCTCAGCCCTTAGGCCTTAGGCTCATATATGAACTTATTTATGACAAAAGATGTAATATTTGATAGATTTGTACAAAATAATTTTTTTTTCTTATATGTAATTCCTTTTTCTAAAATTGCATTCTCTGTGCCTCTCTCTTCCTCTTTAATTCTGTATGTGACTCTCTTCCTCTTTTTCTTTCTGTGTCACACACACTCTCTTGTTATTTTCTTTCTCATTCTCCTTTTTTGCTTGTTCTCTCCCTCCCTCCCTTCCTCCCTCCCCCCCCCTCTCTCTCTCTCTCTCTCTCCCTCTCCCTCTCTTCCTTCTCTCTCTCTCTCTCTCTCTCCCTCTCCCTCTCTTCCTCTCTCTCTCTCTCTCTCTCACTCACTCCCTCTCTCACTCCCTCTCTCTCCCTTTTCCCATTTCTCTCCCTCTCTCCCCCTCCCTCTCTCCCTCCCCCCTCTCTCTCACTCACTCTCTCTCCCCGTCTCTCCATTTCTCTGCCCCTCTCTCTTTCCCCACTTTCTCTCTCTTCTCTTCCCCCCTCTCCCCCTTCAAACATTAAATGTTTTTCTTTTTTGCTTTCCTTATTTGTGCATTATCGTATTTTGCTCCTTTATATAGTATTACCGTGATACCTATTAATTTTTATCGTGCTAAAAATTACTTTATCTATTCATGTAGATTTTGCAAATGCATTGCCTCGATATTCATGATATTTAATTTTTAAATATTCATCTGTTAGTAATTTTATTTAATTATTAGTATATTTTGAAGTAATAGAATGTTTAATTCAAAATAATGATTAAGCATTATTTTTTGTAAATAAAATAGGGCAAAATGAGTTCAGATCGTTAGTGGATGTACATAAGGTTTATAAATGAAATTTTGAATAATGATTTTTTGAGTGGGCTTTAAACTTTATTCAATTTTACATGTAGTCAATCGAGATGGATGGATGGAGAAAAAATTAAATGTCCATGTAATCATCTCAAGTGTCAGAATATCCCTTTTCATGATGCAAACACTATAAGATACCATTTGGCTAAATATGACTTTGTGCCAAATTAATTTATTTGGATTTATCATGGAGAAAGTACATAGGCTCTGAACATTGACCAAAATGAGGGTACTGAATTATTTGCTTGTGGTGAAAAATCATCAAACACATACCATAGAATGAAATACCTAATCCTGAAGCTCAAAAATTTTATGAAATGCTTAAAGCTACAGATAAAGAGTTGTGACCAAGTTGTAAAACACATTCGCAATTATCACTTGTGGCTCGACTAATGAGCATTAAGTTAGAACATCATATGTCTGAAAAATTATTTGATTAGGTGATAGAACTGATGAATGAGATTGTTCCTGATAATAATTTGATCACTAACAACTTTTACAATACTAAGAAGTTACTACAAGGAATAGATCTACCAGTGGAAAAAATTGATTATTGTTTCAATGGATGTATGTTATATTGGGGTGGTGATAGTGATTTAATTAACTTCTTAGTATACACAACAAAAATTGAAAGTTGCATTTAGGAAGATGTTTTATTTTCCAATAATTCTTCTATTACTGAGACAAAATGCATCAAATGCTATGGCAAATGATATGAGGTGACATTTTGAGCATGAGGTTGAAGAAGGGATAATGCATAATCCATTAGATTCACTTGCTTGGAAATATTTTCATCATATACATCAAGATTTTGCTGTTGAAAGTTGAAATGTGAGATTGGGTCACTACACTGATGGATTTCAGCCATTTGGGCAATCTGGATAACAATATTCAACATGACCAGTGATAGTGAGACCTTATAACTTGCATTCGTGGTTGTGTGTATGAAGGAGCAATATATGTTTTTGTCAATATTGGTTCCAGGGCCAAAAAATATAAAAGACATGCTGGATGTTTTCTTATAGCCTTTTATTGTAGAGTTAAATTATTTGTGGTATGTTGGCATGAATACGTATGGTATGATATCTCAAAGAAGCAAAATTTCATTTTGTGGGTGGCCCTTATGTGGATGGTAAGTGACTTTCCTACATATTCAATATTGTATGGCTGGAGTACTACATGATGATTTGCATACTCATTTTGAATGACAAATTCTGATGCATTTACCCTCAAATTTAGTAGTAAAAAGTCATGGTTTGATAACCATCATAAGTTTCTACCTATGAATCATCCATTTCAAAGAAATAGAATTACATTTCGAAAAAATAAAACTATGATGACAGTTGCACCAGTAGTTCATTCAAAAGATGATATTATGATAGAGATTTAGAGTTTTGGTTTGAAGAAGGTAACTGAAAAGGATTCTACTGGAAGTAATGGACCAATAGGCAAAATATTTGGCTGGAGGAAACGTAGTATATTTTGGGACTAGTCATATTGGAAGTCAATTTTAATTTGTCATAACTTAGATGTAATGCATATTGAAAAAAAAGTATTTGACAATATTTTTAATACTATCCTTAATGTAAACGGAAAAATAAAATACACTTTAAAATCAAGACAAAAACTGAATGATTACTATCAGTGTCCTGGATTGAAATTGAATAAGGCAACAAAAAAATTTCTTAAAGCTTGCTACACACTTGATAAGAAGGCAAGACAGATATTATGTGAATGAGTTAAAAATTTGAAATTCTTTGATGGATATGTGTCAAATATGGGTAGATGCATGGATATGAAGAATCTTAAGTTATTTGGAATGAAAAGTCATGATTGTCATGTATTTATGCAGAGATTAATACCAATTGCATTCCGTGAATTACTTTCCTTAAGTGTTTGGAAGGTCCTTATAGAACTTAGTTTGTTTTTCAAATAGCTAACTGTAACCACAATCAAAATATATTATATGGTGAGGATGGAGAATGACATTCCACTTATTATTTGTAAGCTTGAACGGATATTCCCACCGAATTTTTTTGACTCAATGGAGCATTTGCCGGCCCATTTTGCATATGAAACAAGGATAGCAGGGCTAGTGCAATACAGGTGGATGTATCCTTTTGAGAGGTAAATACATATAATTTGCTGTGTTTTATTTTTTCATACATAATATAATATTATAATTTAATATAATTGAAACCTAACATTGCAGTTGTAAGTATCTTCGTAAGTTTAAATTGAATGTTAGAAACAAGGCAAAAGTTGAAGGTTCAATTTGCAATGCATATTTAATAGAAAAAGAATCATCATTTTGTTCTTATTATTTTGAGGATCATGTCAATACAAAGAATAGAAATGTGCCTCATAATGATGAAGGTCATGTGATTGTAGAAGATGATACTTTGAACAAACTATCTATCTTCGAGCACCCTAAAAGAGTATTTGGAAGAAAAATGAAAAGATGTATGATATATGAAGAGTACAAAGCAACTCGGAGCTACGTTTTACTTAATTGTGAAAAGGTTGCACCATATATTGAGTATGTATACCCAAAATGGTTGCATATTCGATCATATTTTAATTTTATCTTTAATAGGAATTATTAAAATTTGATATACTTTTTTCTTTCTCTTTTTATATTTGCGCAGTATTTATGTTAAGCAATTAATAATATAGGCAACCAGCAATTTCCATCAATGATGTCAATTATATGCTAGAACCTGAATTTGCAAATTAGTTTAAAAATTATGTGAGAGTTATTAAGTTTTAAATTTTAAAATTATTTAATTTTTTAGTATCTTTTATTTGTTAGTATCATTTTTTTAATTTATATCATCGGCAATTGATCCTTCAAATGGAGATTGAAATATTTTCATTCAGAATCTAAAGGCCCATTTAGATATGTGACAATCAATCCTGGGTATTTTGTCAATGGATAAAAATTTCACACAATTGGACATGATTATTCTAAAACAACAATGAATAGTGGTGTATGCATTAAAGGCTCAGGTTATAGTGTAGATGAGATTGATTATTATGGTCAACTCAAAGAAGTTATTGAGTTGGAGTATCCTGGACTCAAAAATAATAGGATTGTATTATTAAACTGCAAGTCGTTTGATCCTACACAAAATGTGGGCACAAAGATTTATTCGGATTATAAGCTAGTGGATGTTAACCATAAACATAGATATAATTGATATGAGCCATTTATTATGGTAGTTCAAACTGCTCAAGTATATTATTGTACATATCTGAGTTTATCTCGTGATAAGAGTGATCGGTAGGCGATTTGTAAAATCAAAGCTCGGTCAAATTTTGAAGTACTAACATCTCAACAAAGAAGTGCAGACTTAAATATTACACCAGCATTCTAGAAAGATAACATAAATAATATTGAGCCTGTGCATGTAGATGAAGATCCAAAAAATTTATGTGACTCAAATGGTGGCCTAATAGAAATTGAAGATGATCAATTTCTATCTGAAGATTAGTTCGAACTTCTATCGGAATCAAATGAAATATCAAAAGATCTATTGGAGGATGACAGTGATACTAAAAATTAAACTATTATTATTTTATTATAATATTAAACTATCAAAGACTTTCTATATTTTGTAGAAATCTATCGGTGTGTTTTATTCTAAAATGCATGCTTGTTCATCATATCTCTATTATTTGTTCTATGTTTTATTTTGTATAGCAAATGGTTCCTAAAGGATGTGGCAGTGGTTTAGTGGACGTGGATGTAGAAATGAACCAAATTCATCTAGTATGTTACATCATGTTGCAAAATCAGTACCATCTCATACCCACCATATCCAGACTTCAACATCACAATCACCATTCTATTACTATCCCCATCACCAATATTGAGACCTCTACAATCACCTTTATCAGATATAAGCCCACCACCCATTGAGCTTCCTACACACACTTTTGATCCATCTCTATCTTCTACACCACATTTTACATTGATAGTTCCCCATTTACAAAACCAACGACATCATCAAATGTTGTGCCTTCATCTGTAGTCAGTGCAAAGTTAGTAATTGAGATTGTGGATGAGAGGTAAAAGAAACATGTAAATATGACTTGAAAAAAAAAGTTTGATGTTAATGTCAGTGGTTTTTTTTATATTGTTATGATTTGCTTGTTTTCAATGTTATTTATTTATCTATACAATTTTATTCCATCTCACAAGTGTTCGACTATAATTACAAAGTCTTTCCAGAAAATGGCTGATTCTAAAGCTTTCTCCTAGAATAAAGTTTTTGAATCAACAAAAGAGTCTTATTTTAATGACTTTCAGGTAAAAATAACAAAATAAAAGCATTCAAAAATAATTATCTAATTACTTAACTATTATGTTGGTTATTATTCAAGCAGTAAATAATTATGTTTTTGTTGTTAATATAAATTCTTTTGTGATTTTTCTATATATAGAATTAGTGCACATGGGCACCCAAATTTGATTGAAAGATAAAATCATTATGGGAGAGCAAAGCTACACAATGGTATTTTGATTTTGTTCATAAATTGAAGAATATAAAAGAAAGGCTTGATTTTATATCCAAAAATGACCGACCCAAGTGACTTAAGTATTGGGAGGAGCTAGATGTGAAGAAAAAAATTAGATATTACCAGCAAAAATTGATGAAGTGAGGTAGCTAGACTAGGTACAAAATTCTATCGACACACAGGAGGGTCAAAGTTGAGCATTGAGCACGCTCGAGATTTGGGATAATTTTAAAATTTTAAACATTTATATATTTAGTGGTTGTCCTAATAGTCCAATAAATCGAATCTCTGCATAGTTTTATTAATTTTGTTAAATTTTTTGATCATTTGTTTTTTATGACTTAATAAAAACATATTCTAGGCTAGAGAACTGGGTCGAGACTCCAATTTTTATGAGATTTTCAAGAAGATGCATGTGAAGAAAGTGGATGGTCAGTTTGTTGACAACAAGTCTCAAATGATTGTTGTAAGAATTTGTTTTATTAATAAAATTTTATAATACTACAGTAAATTTTAAAAATTGTTTGAAATGCAAAATATTTATTTTATTTTATGTATATCTAAAATAGTATTTTTTTTTTCTATTTTATCTTAGGAACTAATGGAGGAATGTGTGATAACTACTCATCAGAAGTTGAGAGTTCTATGGATCTTCAACCAATTGATTATGATCCTATTTATTTGGAGACCATAAGAGGTTGTAAGAAGCAGCGAGTGTACGACATAGGCTCGATGGGAGTGGCATTTTGTTATAGCAGTCATGCTTCTAATTCATCTGTCTCAGCAATGGTGGATGAGGCGGTCGAACAACAAGCAATGGAAACAAATGAACATATTGTAGTTATGGAGACCGAAATAAAAAAGAAGGATGAGTAGATATCTCATTTAAAGGAAGAAATATATGAAATTAAAGAACAGAAGGATGGGCATTATACTAATTTGATGATACAAGAAATTAAAGAAATGAATGATGATATGAAAGAACTTAAGAATATAATGCAATATTAGATGTTCAATATGGAGTCACAGTTAGTGGCATTGGTTCAACAGATAGCATTCCGAGATCTAGCTGTGAAACCTTATAGGAGAGGCTAGCATTACATACTAATTATGAGGATGATTTCATATGAGAATTATTTCTGAACTTTCATTGATTTTTGTCTATGTGTAGCAAATAATTATGACATTTTTTTGAAGGTTTCAAATTTGTTTTTATTCTAGGTTTGTTCTTTGCTTTGCCAATTAACCTAATAATGAATCTCTGCAGGACACATTATGTGAGATGCATGAAAAAATTCTGATTCAAAGCATTCAGACATTTCCACGGTCCTTCCAATTCTAGAATCTCATATTTATTGATTTCAGCTTGATCAAAAGGAGGCCTAGCTTCTATTATCTTCATTATTATCTTCATTATTAGCTTCTATTAGCTTCTATTATCATTCCAATTCTAAAGCTGTGAGATAAACCAAAAAACTAATTCCATGCAAACGTATGTTTATTCTTGACACTCTTATATTATGCAGATATACGTTGTTGTAGTTTAGATCTGTGACTACTTGTTATCGATTATTGGTTTGTAAATGTAGTATGTTATGCTCCATGTGCATGTGTAATAATGTTCTCTATCTACGTGGAGTACCAGAAGAAAAAGAACTAGAAATATTGACCATGCCTGAGAGACCTATATGCGAGGTTTTTACGTCCTATATTATTTTCTTCTATTGTCTTTGATGGTATGTGTATTTTCATGAAAGTACAAGTGTGTGTGTCATCTAAGGCTATGTGATTATATATACATACATATAATACTATACTATATACGTACATATATACTTGATATAAATGTACATATATACTGAGTATATATCTACACATATACTAAGTATATAAGTATGTATATACTGAGTATATAAGTATGTATATACCGAGTATATATGTTCATATATACTGAGTATATTTGTACGTATATACTCAGTTTATATGTTCATATATACTAAGTATATTTGTACGTATATACTTAGTATATACATACATATATATTGTAGTATATACATATGTATATACTTGATATATATGTACTTTATACGGTAGTATATATGTACATATATACTCAATATATACATACTTTTATATTGTAGTATATACATACGTATATACCAAGTATATACATAAGTGGGTGCATATATTTATTTGCAGACATATATATATTTTCATACATACACACACCCATTTACACACAAACACACTTTTGAATATATAATTGCCGAGGCTGGTTTGGTCATCATCGTGCATTGCTCATTGATATTAGGTAATAAAAGCCATGAATATTAGACATTTTTTAAAGCTGTGGGATGAAGATATTTCTAGTCCAGGCCAGCCAGGTAGATAGAGGTTGGTCTTAAAAATCTTAGTAATTGTGTTGATATGCAATTATCACATGGTACAAAACGAATGAATGAGGAAAATAAGTTTTCTTGCTCTTTGTTTTGTAATGATTGGTTCTAATCGTACTAGGGCTTATGATGATGATGATGTTGTTGTTGCTTGTGTAATGTCATGTAATTCTTGTCCAGGAGGAATATCGGGTCCTATTTTGGGAGAAGTAGCTCACAGCCTCATCAAAAACTCACTCAATCTCAAAATGAGTGGTTGGGAGGGAAGTTCATCAGTCAAGCATTATCACTCACCCCACTTTTTTTATCAGCAGCAGTGGCAGCAACATCAGCAATGGTAGCAGCAATGGTAGCAGCAATGGCAGCAGTGGCAGTAGTGGCGGCAGTGGCAGTAGTGGCGTCAGTGGCAGTGATAGCAGCAGCAACAACAACAAATGAGGTATATACGTACGTATATACTCAGCATATATGTACATATAATACTATAGTATTTTATTTACATATATACTGAGTATATATGTACTCAGTATATATCTACACATAATACTATAGTTTTTATGTACATATACTACAGTAATATATGTATGAGTGAAATGCTAGTATATATGTACATATATACTACAGTATTATATATTTATCAAAATATAATTTTTATTTATTTATTTTGATTTGATTGAGTGGTTTAAATTTCTCATAGTTATGGTACTGCATTATTCCCCATACGAAGCTTGTATAAGTGAAAAGATTTTTCACTAGACATGACGTGTCGTGACTCGTGCAGCTTTGTCGCAGTAGAAAAATGGTGATCGGAGGAGCAGAGGGAGAGAAAACAACGTCAATGCATGGATAGATTATACTTTATGCAATATCGGTAAATATATTGATGAATAAGATGTAATAAGATTTTGTTATTTTTTTATTTTAATTATGTAAAATATTGTATTAGAATAAGTTAGTAAATGATTTTTTTAATTATAAATTATCATTTATAGTTTTTGATTGTATTCAAATTAATATAAAAATATTAAATTATTTAATTAAAAAATTTTAAAATAAATTAAATTCTGAAAAAAGTTTTGAAATTAAAATAGACAGGCAAAATTCCCTAGCTAATTTAGCAAAAATTTCCTAGCTAATTTAGCTAGGTATATTTTTATTTTAGCAAGGGATTTTTTCCGTCACTAAATTTATTTTGCTAGGGACTATTTTCATCGTTAATATTTAGTGTCGAGCATTTTAGTTTGGGAAAGCTTCCATTAATATATCCGTTTAGTGACAGAAACTCTCATTTAACTTGCTACTTTAGCTAGAAAAATTATTTTTTTTAGTTAGGAATTTTTTCGTCGCTAAATTATTGGCTAGGGACACTTTCCCTCATTATATCCTCTTATATCCCATTATTAATCCATCATTATATCCCGTTTAGTGATGAAAAATGCTCATTTTGCTAGGGAATTGTCCCTAGCTATATGGAATTTTTTTTGTAGTATGACTATTCTTATGTCATGACTTTGTAATACTATTCACAATCTACTAAGAAGTTGCAATAATCATTCTTGACTATAATTCTATAAAAGAAGTGACAATATTTAAGTGTCATGACTTTATCATCGACTTGTTACAATTTTTTTACTATGCAATACTATCTATGTGCCTATGATATTTTCTTGAAGTCATGGCCACCCTATTTTTATAATACATGATAGCCATGACTTTATTTTTATATCTTGATAACCAAGTACCCCACTAGAACAAGAAATCATGACATTTTCTAGTGACATGACTTAATCAACACATAACCAAAAATCCCATAATACTAATTGTTTTTTAGTTGTGATAATATTTTCTACTATGGCTTTGTGATCTAGAAAGTAAATATATAAGTTATGGAACTCTTACCACCATGATTTTATGTTACAAAGCATAAATGCATCATATCATGACTATTTATGATACCATGACTTAATGTTCCAAAAGTATTTGTCATAATCGTGACATTCTTGCCTTCATGATTTTATGATTTAGAGAGGGACAACCACAGTCTGACATCCATACTGCCAAAACTTTGTGCTCTAAAGGATAATTACTTATATCATATCAATCCTTTGTTGTTATAACTTTTGTACTCCAAAGAAGATTTTAAGAGATGAAAAAAATCACTACCTCAACCTAGCATCATGACTTCCAGCTTAAAGATTCATGTGAAACCACAAACTATAAAAGAAATACTTAGAATCTTTTCACAAACAAGAGAGAGTATAAATAATATTTTGATCTCAGGGCATGCAAAACCCTAGGCAACACAACTAAAAACCCCTCAATTATGGGCAAATTTAAGATAAACACATGCAAGAATTAGTTGGAATGAGGTTTCAAGACTTAGATATCCTCATTAGGGCTATCATTGGAAATTTTTGATTCCATGAGATGCCAGACCTAACATCTCATGTAAATTCTTATTCAATGTCAATCTAAATTGAGATCTAAGATTAGTTTAATATACTTATATTATGATGATGCAAATATATAACTTTTATTTTTGGTTATGTTGTGATTTGAATGTTGATGAATGTAAATGCTATTTAGGATTGAAATTTATAGTTTTTGATATATCATAAGTTTAATTATATTGACCATGATGGATGCTGGTAGATAAGTCACATGATACACTCATGGAGTATAATAAAAAGAAAGTGATAGCCCTTCTAATCTTAATGTATGAGATAAACCTATGTGAAAACCTAAGATGAGATAAATATAATTATTATAAGTATGATGATTATGAAGTCAAAAGAACAAATGTATATATGACAAATCCATTGTGCATATTCTAGAAAAACTTACTTTCAAATGATATGGGATTATGTATAATATCTAACCTAGGGGTTTCACCATAGTATGAAAGGTGTTTGCTGACCATGATAGATAGTGAGAGATAAGTCACATGACACATAAAAATAGTGGTGTTTCATATGATGGTGACAACCTTGCAAGCCATTTTCTCTTGTAAATTTTTATATATGAGATTCATAGAATATAATATATTAATTAACACAAGTATAATATTTACGAAGATAAAAATATAAATGTATTTATTATCACATCATTTCACATAATTTCACATCTTTATGATATTAGAGGTGAGAGAATAAAAATGTATACTTGAAGTAGTCATTAATGGTAGTTGATGTATTTTGCCTAAAAGGAGTATTTATGTGAATGACCTATGACATGAATAATATATAATTTTGGTGGTAAAATACCAAGGGTGCAACTACAAGGGGGTCATTCTTGGTAGTGATAGTCAAATGATGACAATCACCTTGTATGCCAAGAGGGCATTAGATCATTTCTCAACTAATCCATCATTCATCTGATAATTAAGATAAATATTGCCAATATACTAAATAAATCTTATCATATGCAAGGTAGTGAGCCAACCTTAGTATTGTGACTTTGAGAGAGTGCCAAAACTCATTATAATTTGACATAATCATAAAATTTAGTCGAGTAAGTATCTCTTAATCAATGTAGCTCCATAAATATATGAGTCATTCAAGTAATAAAGTGGATTCAAGTTTAGATATAAATCCCAGATGAATTATTCAATAACTTGGTCAATCAATACTGAAATAATGACTATATGTGTCGAATAGATATGCCTAGTTTTAAGAAATATTCAAGCTCTAAATTTTGCACACATACTTGTGCATGATAATATTTTTTGGTGTTTAGTTCATATTAAGTTTGATTATCTGATAAAAGGCAGATTAGTGTAAAAATATCCTTGGTATTCCAACACAAAAGTAACATGTCATATAGTACAAGGGTTATTATCATGTATACTTCTTGTAGACAATACATCCATTATTCTTGATGATTTGTTTGAGTTTGTATTTCTATTCTTCAATCTCTAATTATCTTAATGACTTGAGATAATATGATACTAGATTTATTTGTACTTTTGGCTTCAAGAGTATTATTTTCATGATAATGTAATATGCGTCTTCTCAAAATTTTCAGCAATAGAAATCATTCAACTAGGAATGATTCATATGGCTATCACCATCATATAAATTTCTCCTACTTAGATGTGCTCTTTGACATACTTATTACTATCTACAATGACCAACACATGACTCATACACTATGATGAAACTTCAAGGTAAGTCAGTCTACTTAACCTCATATTGCTCCAAGGTTAATTTATCATGATTCATAGGGTATGATGGATTGGTCTTTATTATGTTTATGCTTTCAGCTTTGTGAGCACCATACTCACAATAATTAATATACCTAAACTTAGGGTACATGCTGGTTTATCTAATGTATTAAGATTAGAAGGACTATCACTTTCTTCTATTTGAACTATAAGAGTATGTCCCGTGACACACCTGTCACTTTTTGTCATGACTGATACACAATTTAATATATTCATAAAAACCCTAATTTGAGGTTTTAAAATACATTTACATTCAAATACATTATAAACCAAACATAAACTCATTAATTAATTCAATTATCCATCATAACATAATTACATAATTAAATCTAGACTTAAATTTAGCTAGATATTGAGTATAAAATCACATGAGATGTGGAAAAAGGCACAAGGTCATTTTGTTTGTCGTGGCTTTGAATGCATCATGATTTTTTTTTTTGCTTTTCTCTTTACTCTCTTTTTTTTTTCTTTCTTCTTCTCGTTGATTTCTCTAAGTGTAGTTTTTATACTTTGAAAATTCATGTGACATTTTAAGTTGGATATTCTAATACAAAGTTGAGGTCATGACTTTGCTATCTCTTTATATCCTCTATGGAGCATAATTATCATGGCACTATGAATAGAAACAACTAATACTTAAACTCTATATAACACAAAATCATAACACTAGGAATTGGCTATGAAATTGGTCTTGGCTTTGTGGGGGTAGTATCATGGTGCTATGGGTGGTGTGACTAAGTCAAATACTCTTTATAATACAAAGTCATGGTACTAAATAATATAACAGCTTTGATTTTTTTTTCTAGAGCATAATGTTGTGGCATTGGAAAAAGTCATAACCAGAGTAATTACTCTCCAAGATGAAATGTAGTAGTTGAAAATGATACAAAAACCTACATTTTTTGATGTTTTGACTCAATTTGAATTAGTTGTGACTCTAAGATATACCATGACTACTTGTACAATTGGTGTATGTGATGGCCATGATGAGAAAATAATGTCATGACCATTTAGTTGTTTGGAGCTAGTGTGGCTATGATTCTATGAAATTATCATGACCATAATGATTGTGTTGCATAGTAAAATTATTATGTTAATTTGGTAGGTAGAGTCATTGTATACAAAGAATACAATGACTATTTTGCTAGAGTTATAGTCAAGAAAGGATGCTAGAGTTACTTTAATCTAATATGGAGAGGGTATATAAGGCATAACATTAAAATTATCATGACTCTATCACTTTTCTCTTCTTCAAGTATTTCTCCATCGAGTCCATAATTTCACCCAAATACTCTCTAATTTAATACATATTCATCACTTCCTCTCAAAATAAGATTTAAATGAAATTTATTTGATAACCATTAGTAAAATTTTACCCAAATTCTTTCTAATTTCAGAAATATACTATTTATTTAGTATTTAGAGTGCCAAATAAACTCTCACACTAAAATTTTTGCTCATCCTCGAGTAATGAATCTTTCTCTAAATATCCACACTAATAAAAAATATATCTATGATAACCACAACTAGGTCTGAGAATCATGATGGGCTTTTATAATGGTAATAGGATTAAAAGTTTTTGGATTTGTTAGGAAGTGTATGGTTTATGTTGTAAAATATTTATTCATTACACAACACAACAATTTTTTTTAGGTTGTCTCTCAAGCATTGCTACATTTAATGTTCATTGCTATACCTATTTTTTGAATGTCGATTCCTCATTTTTTTTTAGGAAAATTTTGTTTTATTATTATAGTCATCTATTTTGGTGGAGGAATACCTTTGTTTACAATCTATACATACTATCCTTTACCCTCTTACATTCCTTCCCAAAATAAACATCAAAAATTACAAGCAACAACCTACTACTAGCCATATCACATACATTCTTTTTACTTTTTTAAAAAATCTGCCCTATGATTTGTGAAAATCTTTATGTTTTTAACTTCCCCCATGTTGAGCCCTCGTCCTCCATGTCTTTTAGGATCACGAATCAGGAGAAGCTTTATACTATACCCTTCTGAATTTTTAAGTTGCATCCTGCCTTTTCTTGTCTTACTTGGTATTTTGTTCTGCCGCCCTTTATTTCTGGGTGTCTTCTGCTTGGTAGCTCTTGTCTGTCCACCCCTTGTTTCTATCTACCTAATGCTGCCACTCCAATACAATGACAGGCTTATGCTAAACGACACCACATATTATAGGCCCAGGCTTTATTTATGTCATTTAATAGCACTGAGAAACCTAAGCTAACCTCTTCCTTCGGATAGCATAGCTCTTGCCATTTTTTCCAGTGTACCTTGTTTTTTCCTTCTTTTTTCCCTCATATGAAAATTTCCATTTCTCTTTCTATTTTTCTAACTATATTTTTTGGTGGTTGGATCGGCATTAATATGTGTGTCAGAGAACTTTATAACACGTGTAATTAGCGTGATCCTTCCTGCCATGCTTAGGAGACCCTCTTTCCAATCCACAATCATTTTGTCTCACCTTTATCCCCTAAAAATGTTAAATATTCTTTCTTCACCCTTCCTTCATAAATAAGGCATTTTAGATACATTAATGCTCCTCTCTTTTGCACAAAGCCTGTAATCCATTTAACCTTTTGGATTGTATTTTCTGATGCTATCCTTGATGTGATGAATTGATATTTATTCTTATTTAGTGTTCATCCTATTTCTTCTTCTAGTGTTTGTAGTAGCCTCATCATATTCCTCATAGACCAGATGCTAGCATTTGTGAAGATGATAACGTCATCTACGTATGCCAGGCAACTCATAGTAGGTGTTTGCCTTGGTTGCTTAAATGCAATGATCCTACTTGTTTTCATATCCTCTTTTAAGTTTACTATGAGCAATTCTAAATATATGTTAAATAGGGATGGAGAGAGGGGGTATTTTTACCTGAGGCCTCTTGACGGTTTGAATTCTCCACCTAATTGTCCATTTAATAGGATTTTGACCTATGCACTTGAGACGCATCTATGCATCAGATCTATCTAGAATTCCGAAAAACTTATTTTCCTCATTAGATAATATAATATATCCCATTCCACTCTATCAAACACTTTTTACAAATCCAATTTTAGAATTACATTACCACATCTCATTTTTGCTCCTATTTCCCTCATCATTTTAGATGTTTGATTACTATTTTTCATCATCAGTCTGTTCTTTATAAACCCTGCTTGCTCATGTGATATAATGTTAGGAAGAATATTACTAATCATGTTCTATAATTCCTTAGTTAAATTTTTAAAAGTTGTGTTACATAAACTAATTGGCCTATAATCATCCTCCCTCTGCGGATTATTTTTTTTAGGTATCAAGACAATAAAAGAACTAGCCCATTATTTTGAAATATCCGCACCTGCAAAAATCCATGCAATGGCTCCAACCAGCCCGCTTTTAATGATGTTCCAGTTGCGTTGGAAAAATCCATTATTCCAACCATCTGGACCTGCAGCACTATCTTTATCGGCACTGAATACTACCTCTTTAACCTCTTCTTCCCTCAGGGGTTCTCCTAATGATTTATTATCCTTTTCCATGACTCTTTTCTCAATGTTTTCCATTAGCATGTGCCTTTTAACTATGTATTGCCCACATAAAAGGCTTTTAAAATAATTTTGTAATATATTTTTTATTTCATCCACCTTTTATATCCATTCCACGTTAGCTGATCTAAGCCCTTTTATTCTAGTTTTTTGTATTTTAAATTTTGTAGTTGCATTGAAAAATTTCATGTTTTTATCTCCATCTTTAAGTGACTTAACTTTTACCCTCTGCTTCCAGAAGACTTCTTCCATGTGCATTCTAAGTCTCAATTCTGCTTTAACTTTACTAACTTCAATTCTAGCCTCATCACTTGGTATTTCCTTGTATTCTATCTCTAGGGTAGCCACCTTTGTTCAGCTATATAAAGCTTTCTGGTAATATTTCCAAAAACCTCCTTATTCCATTTATTAAATTCTCATCGTAGATTTTGTAGTTTTGAGCCAAGATTTGCATAGGGTTACCTGAGATTGGTTTTTCCCATGTTTCTCTTAATACTTTTTCATAATCCTTGTGCATTCCCCACATGTTTTGGAATTTAAACCCTTTATGTCTGCCTTCACTTTTCTATAGAGTCAACAGAATTGGGCTGTAGTCTGGGCAAGTTCTGTTTAAATGTTTAACCTTTATTCCACACAGCTTATCCAATCATTGAGAATTAAAGAGGACCCTGTCCAACCTAGACCAGATTGCCCCTCTTCTCTTCCAGTTGTTACACCATGTGTAGTTAGACCTTAAAAAGTCTGACTCCAAAAGATTCACACTAGTAATGGCCACATTAAATTGTGCTATTGACACCGAATCCGGGTGTCTCCCTCCCTTTTTTTCATTAGTGGTTCTAACCACATTAAAGTCTCCTCCGATAATCTGTGGGGAGTTAGCTAGTTCCTCCATCTCCTTCCATAATGCTTTTTTTCCTTCCTCCGTATTTTTCACATATACCATCGAAAATATTGGTGCTGATTGCTTATGTAATTTAAAGCTGATTATTTGCTCAGCTTCCACCTATATCTCGATATCTATAGACTTACTTCACATGACCCATAACTTAACATTATGATTCAAAAAGGCCTTATCTAGGCCAATCCTCCCCTTATATTTCTCAAGTTGATTCCTACCATAAGTTCAGCTAGGGTGACTATTTTTACTTTATGAATTTTAATTGGTTTTCTAATTCTATTTATCATTATGGTGTTTGCTAACCCTCTTATATTCCAATACAAACTATTAACTATCCCTAAGTATCTCTTGCTTGGGCTCTAGTAGTACATTTATAATCATACTTGATATTTTTATATTTTTTCATTTTTCTTGGTGGCTTGCTTGAGCTAGTAAGGACTAGCTCAAATCTCTTTAGTGCGCTCATCTTTTATTGGCTTCTTCCCAATTATTTTATATTTTATAATGTTGACTGCCTGTCTTGCGGGACACTCTTGGGCATTCCCTATTTTTGAAATGTTAAATCATCATGTGTTAACTTATAATTCTGCTTGTTTTCCTCCTTTTTGTTGATAATAAACTGCTAGCTTTTTGCCTTTGATTCCTCATCCGATAGAAGATCATCTTCTTCACTAGTTATACTCATTTATGTTTTCTACTAACTCTACCTCTCCTCTTTCTTCCCTTCTCCTTCTTCTAGTTCCTACCCCCCTTTCTACTCCCTTCCCCTCTCTCCTTACCCCTTCGGGCCCCCTTTTCATCTCCTCTAGCCACCTTCTAATTTCTTCCCTTTTATTCCTTTATAATACCCTTCCCCTCCTCATCTCTTCCTCATGCTCCCTCTCCTCTACCCCCCCTCCCTCTCACTATTCTTCTCACTTCTATTACCTAAATCTTTCTCTACCATTTCTTTAGCTTTCTCCCTACTCTCTTCTTCTACCTTCCCACCACTCATTCATGCCTTCTCTGCCTCCTTAGTTTTTTCTCCTTCCCATTCTACCTCTCTATTTTTCCTCTCTTCTACCCCCCTATCTATCTTCTACTTTTCTGCCTCATCCCCTATCCCCACTCCTCTATTCCAGCCACTATCTATATCCCCTTGTTTGTTACTCCTCCTTACCTATACTCATCTTCCTTTCCTAACCTTCTTACTCATACTCGTGCCCCCTACCATACAATTCTTTTGCCCATGCCCTAGTTTAAGGCAATTTAAATATTGTGGCATGGCTTCTGGGGTGGCTTCCTTCCAGAATCCATTGGAGAGGTCAGTGCCTATCCACACTCTATTCGGAGGGGGGGGGGGGGTGACTTGAGGTTATTTTCGATACATATTCTAGCCACACTTGGCCTAGTCATCAAGGCCATGGCTTCATTCATAACCATGGAGTACCCAAACATAGTGCTATCGAGTAGAGAGTTTGCTTATTTAAAAAAATGAAGGGGAAGCTTGGGCAAAAAAAAAACATACCAGTGTTTGAGGAGACTCCCCCAATAAAAAAAATTCAGGCGTCCACTTGGATACCCACATTGGGTATCCCACAATGATCCACATACCTCTTAGCCATACCCTAAAGAAATCATCCTCTTCTTTGAACTATAGGAGCATGTTGTCATGGATTTAGTCTTTAAGTAAGAGTGTGTTAGTGTGCTTACCATCGTAGTTAGCCACTTCAAAGAAGCAATAAAATCATATATATCTTTGAAGTCGGGTCTGCTATGTAAAAATTTCCCTATAAGGGTGAGTTTGAATGGAGCAAGCTTATTCATCTCCTCATTCGAAAAAATTATTGCGGGAGCACCTTCTTTCATGTCAAACTTCGGACATAGAAGCGCCAGTTCCTTAATAGTGGAGGAGAATGATTTTTTAATGAAGTGAGAATTAATTGGCTCCATTTTCGAATGTCGATTCCTCGTTGTCTATCTTAAAAGTCCATATTTTTTTCTATAATTTTTTTTCCTCTCTGTGTTTTCTATGTTGATCAATAGTGTTGAATAAAATATTTTCCAACTTTCTTTCTTTTTATGGGTGGCAATTTGGAAAACTTTTGTCTCTTCCTCAATCTTTACTACAATTTTGATCTTAAAAGGTCTAGTGATTATAAGTGTGATTTTTTCAAGTGTCACAACATTGTACATAGGTCAAGTGATTACACGTGTAACTTTTTTAGGTGTGACAAATTTTTTCACATGTCTAATTATTATAGCAGTGACTTTTTTAGGTGTCACACCCTTTTGCTTCACTTTTACTTCAACATTTTCATCATGTTGTTCCTTTTTTAATCTCCGTTGTAATTCTCTAAATTTGCTTCATAAGATTATTTCCCTTTCTTGAAGTTTCTCATCCATCCATCTCATTCATTCTTCTTCCACATCATTACTTTTCTATCTATGTATATGGTCTTCAATTGATATATAGCCAATAGTTCTAATATATGGTCTTTAATTTACAAAGTGACTTCCCACTACAAATAAAGGCATTATTTATTCTCATCATTGCTCCTTTTTTTATCACTACCAATAACTCCAAAACATGGTCTTCAACTAACATTTGTCTATCCAATACAAACATTCATGTTATGGTGTTTATTTTTGATTTCAATAAACATATCATTCTTATTTTGAAAGTAAGATGAATAATATGAATTGAATTTATTGAATGGTATATAGTACCACCCATTATCTTGAAGTGATTTAATCTATATAGTTTCAAAATTTCTAGGTTCATGGGTTTCAACTTGATCTCATAGCTCTGCAAATTTATTTTTTTTTGGGCTACAAAATATTTAAAAAACAAAGATGGTACATTTATATTGCAAATTTGATATAAACAATAAGAAAAATTATATCCACACAATTTGAAATAAAATTATCCCTTTTCAAGAATAGTTATGTTAACTCACATTAACAAATTAAACTATTACAAGATAATCCTCAATAATAGCGCCAATAGCTTTTTATGAATTTGTGAGGGTGAAAAAAACTCATAGTTCTTTGAAATGAATACAAAACCTAGTTGAGTAAGAATCTTTCGACCATCATAGCTCTATAAGTAAATGGGTCGTACAAGTAATAAAGTGGACACGAGTTCATATATCAATTTCACATGGATTGTTCAATAGTTTGGTAGATCAACACTGAACTGATGACTATATGAGTCAAATAGATGTACTTAGTCTTATAGAACATACTTATAGTCTAAAAATATCACATATACTTGTGTATGATGATGTTTCTTGGTATTTAGTTCATATTGTATTTGATTATGTTGTACATAATTTATTTTGATTATCTGTTTTGTATAACCGAATATGTCTCTGTTTTAATATTTTCATATAAGTGCAAGAAAGAAAATATTAAGAGACTGGAAATACAGTAATAGCACAATAACAGAGGTCCCACTGTCCAGTCAGCAGGCCGAAGAATTTTTGGAGTAGAACCTGACCTGTCCGAGTGATATGACCCAATCTGGTTAATTATACTGAGAAACTATATTAATATAAATTATTTTTTTATTTCTATTTTCGGTTGCTATAATTTTGCATGTGAAATTGTTTATCTCTGTTTTCACATCTTTGCGTGATTTTTCATCACGACTATTTCTACTCACAAACTATAAGAACTTTTCTAATTTGGTTATAATTTGAAAACACATCAGTGTTTTTCTAGCGGATGTAGCTAGTCATGTTAAACGACTAGTGAACCACGTTATTTCGTAATTTCTATTATGGTTTTGATTCTGTCATTGCTTTGTTGGATTGTGGTTGTGGATATATATATCGTTTGTTCTTTTTTCTTGTTCTCTTCTTCTGAAACTATGAAATCATAAATGTGGAAGTGGAAATGCCTAACATATTATTTGGATGAAAGGTAGATTAATATGAAAATTCTCATGTGCTCACTTGGCATACAAGATAGTTGTTGTTTATTAGACTATCACTCCTAAGAATGATCCCTTAATAATTATCCTCATGTTATTTTAATATTGAAGCAACATATCAATCTATGCAAGGGTTATTATCATATCTACTCCTTTTAAGTAATATATCAAATATCCATGATGATTACTATGAGTATAAACATCTATTCTCCAACATCTAACTATCTCAATGACTTAAGATAATATGGTACTACATTTATTTATGCTTTCGTCTTCTTGAATGGCATACTTATGAAAATTAAATATATGACTTCTAAAGAATTTTTCTCATAGAAATCATATAAATGGGAATGATTCATCAGGTGTCACCACCATATGAGTCTCTCTCACTTGCATATGTCCCATGACATACCTATCACCATCCACTATGACTACCACATGACTCATACACTATGATGAAACTTATAGATGAGACACCCAACTTAACCCTCATATTATTCCAAGATTAGTTTTTATAAATAGTATATAATAGATAATTTTTTATATTTTTATACTTTTAGCTTTGTGAGTGTTATACTCATAATGATTAACATACCTAAACCTAATATTTTCACATGTTGATTTATCTCACATAATAAGTTTAGAAGGACTATTACTTCCTTCTATTTGAACTATGTGATTATGCCTCATGACATACTTATCACCATCTATTATAACTGATACATGACATATTCATGAACATCCTAATTTGAGATTCTCAAGTACATCCACATCCATCAACATCCAAAAATATAATAAACTAAACACAAGCTCATTAATTTTAATTATCCATCACAATATAATTATATAACTAACACTAGAATTCAATTTAGTTAAATATTGGGAATAAAATTACATGAGATGTGTGAAAAGTTATCTTGTAGATTCTAGGATTCTCAATGAATGCTCAATCTAATATCCAAAAAGAAGACCTAATTCCCATTGATTTTACTTATTGTTTGCCATAGATTTTCTCCTAATTGAGGTTGACATTGTGGCACATATGCTTAGAATGAATCATTATCTTTTTTCTCCTTTCTTTGCTCTTATTTTTTCTCTCTCCTTCTCATCGATTTCTCTAAGTGTAACTTTTAAATTTAGAAAATCTTTGTGATATATTAAGTTAGATACCATGGCACAAAGTTGAGATTGTGATTTTGTCATCTTTTCGAATCATTTCTAGAGCACAATTGCCACATCACTATGAATAGCCACGACTAATGCTTAAACTATCTACAACACAAAGTTACGATGTTGAAAATTGGTCATGATATTAATCTTATCTTTTTGGGTGAAGTGTCATAGTATTGTGAATTCTATAAGTAAGTCAAATATTTTTTATAAGATAAAGTATTGGTACTAAATAATATCATGGATTTGGTATTTTCTCTTTGAAGTATTAGGTCATAACATTGGAAAAAGACATAATCAGAGTAATTACTCTCTAGAATGAAAAGTCATGGTATAAAATGATGTCATAACCTATAATTGTTGATGTTTTGACTCTATTTGAATAGTCATGACTCTGGAAAGTGACACAACTACTTGTATCAATGGGGGGCTCAACTACCATGATGATAAATTAATGGCATGGCTAGTGTTGCCTTGATTCTAAAAAATTGTCATGACCACAATAATTATATTATATAGTGAAATGATTATACCAATTTGATAGTAAAGTTATGATATACAAAGAATATCATGACTATTTTGGTATAGTTGCAACCACATTACATAGTGAAATGTGGGGTATATAAATAATGATAAAAGAATTGTCAAAACTCTTCCTTACGTGTCTCTCTTACGGGCTTTCTCCATCGAGTTTACCAATATCACCTAAGTTCTTTTTGATTTCACTAACATTCATCACTTCCTATTCAAAATAAGATTTTGGTGAAATTTCTTTGATAATCACTAGTATTCATGTAAATACTCAATATTTTATTGCTCAAATTAAACTATTTCTTTGGTATTTTGAGTATTGAACACCTAAACTCTGAGTATATTTCAAAAAAAGTCTATCTATTCAAATTGAGTAGTTGTTAATTCATTATTGATTAGCCAAACTATATACATAATTGCTATAGAATCAATATATAGATTTATGTCTATCTTTACTACTTGTATGACTCATACTTATGAAGCTCTATTAGACAAATATATCACCTAATGAACTAACAACTAGATTATGTCATAACAATAGCAATAATGTCATAACAATAGGTGATTGTAGGTACCTCTAGCAAGGATATCATGCTCAATATCATCCTCATTACCTATGTGAACTATACATAATTTGTGTGACTATGACACCTAATGACTAGGTAATTTGTGTGACCAGCATAATTGTCACACATTTATATGTCCACTAGATCAATACTTTGTTTATTAAATGACCATAGATTTAAGCATAGGCAATCACCATATACATAAATTAAACCAATTCTAGAATCCTTTGAATTGAGTATAAGTGGTAGGCTAAGATAATAGAGAGCCTTGACACCATCTGAAAATCAAAATATCAATCTCTATAAAATCAATATTCAGACTTGAAAAGTTTACTTTATTATTTATTAAACCCATATAGTTGCAGCTAACTTTATTATGAATATAAAATTCTTAGTAATTACTATCACCCACAATATGATCTAGAAATGAAATTTCAAGTTGAAAAAAAATATATCTCCTATTTGACAAATAGTTTAATTTTTCATAAGGTTTGAAATACATACCTCAAATGATCAATATGTTCTTATAATAATTTAATATACATATGAACAATATCTAGTTCATATGTATATAAAATATGGCTAGTGAATTAGAAAGTCAAAATGGTATCACCAAAAATTCATAGGTATCATGCCTCATCACTCATACCATCTTTGGTTTATCATCTTAAACAATTTATTTATGATAGTATCCTCATCTCAAATCAAATATGAAAAATCACCTCACATCCCCAAGTTGTTCCAATGAGATCACTATCAAAAAAAAAAAAGATATTTGTTCTTCATTGTCAACTTGTTAAGGGCCCAATAATCAATACAAAATTTTAATAATCAATCATATTTTATTTGAAATAAAACATGAGTACTATATTAGGCCTGTGAAGGATTAATGTAGCTAATATGAAACAACTTTTTTAATTGCTTTCTTAGTTTTTTGAGTTCTAGGAGCCATTTGATAAGGTGTCTTGGCCATTGGAACTGTATTTGGCATCAACTCAAACTGATGGTCAATCTCTTTGGTAGTAACTTATTTTCAACTCAACGTGCATGAAATCTCTTTGATCATTTCATTATGCCTTACTCCTTTTGCTAATTATATTGCTGATATTATTTTTATAGATTATCTAATACTTTATATTATTAGAATAATACAATAGGAAAATGAACTAGAAGTGCATTTATTTGATCTAGAAAAACAAACCCAAGCATTAAGTCATAATTATCCAAGAGAATATTTTGACTATTTCTTTTCCCTTTTAATCCTCCAATTGTACCTCCACACCAAGTGCAACATCGACTATTAGAATTTCTTTAAAGTTCACCAACTTGATCCATCTATTTCATTTACTTATGTTTATATTAATTTATTTATGTTCTCCACTTAAATTAAAAGATCAAATGCACATATATATATGAATACTTTGATATTATTACCAGCAAAAGTGAAATCCACAAACATCATGCCTCCTTGGATTTCATACTTCTTTTTTTGATTGAGCTCCACAAGATTGAATACAATTTAACAATATATTTTTATGGTTATCTATTCTTCATAGTAATAAAAATAAGTTTTATAGGATTGGAAAAATCACAAATATGATGTGGTCCATTATAAAGAAAGTAAGATATTATTACTTTCTTTTTTTTCCATTCCTAGATAATTTTTCTTATCATTAGATGATTATTCATTGGTTGTTTATCTTGATCAACCTTATTCTTTTCTTTACTCTTGAAAGATTTGAAATTATCTACCTTCTTGGATTCCATAAATGATGGAGTTACCAATATTACATGGATGAGATCTTGAGTACATATCCTTTGTAATTCTTGCTTAGCCCAAGTTTTGAGATCATTCATAAAGGAAAAAAAGACATCTTTTTTCACCAAGATTAAAATTTGAAGTATTAATTTAGTAAATTCATCTACCTAGTCTCTTATTTCCGAATGTTGGGTTAGTCTTTGTAACTTAACTCTTGCTTCATCTCTCTCATACTCTAGGTAAAAGTGTTGATAAATCTTCCATTTAAATAATTATTAATTATGAATATTATCATCACCACATATTTATCACTCCCAAAGAAGTGTAATATCTACAAGATATATAGAAGTAGTACTAGTCCTAGTTTTGTTACTCATTATGCTCATCACTATGAAATATTGCTCCATTCCCCAAAAAATTATCAACATTTTTTTCTGCTTGAGTTCCTTTAAACTCTTTTAGCTTTGGGACATACACCTATGGTACGAGCATTTGAATAATCATGATGCCCTCCATTATCCTTTTATAAGTTGAAAACTTCCTTTTCAACTTTTGTATCTCCTCTTACATAACAACTACTATGAATTTCAAAATATAATTCATTTAGTTTAGCATCTCCAAGATAATATTTAGAGCACGTTGTATCTTATCTTGTAGTTTCTCCTTCAAGAATGTCAACTCCTCGATGCTCTTACCGTTATCTTCAAATTTTTCTCACAATTCACCAATAATTAATTCTGAGTTAGCCATTCGGGCTTCTATGGACATCATTATATACTTTGAGTTTCATTTCTTCTCTTGACACCAAAATTTATATGCATCTTTCCTAGATTTCTTGAAATAAAAAATAAATGCCATAGTAAGAAATTCAACTTCCCTATCATGCCAATTATCATGGATTGTAAATTTTAGTGATATATGTATGACCTTAGGGCTAATACATTTTTTCCTCAATTTTTTAAGTTTTCCTACTCTTAATTTTATGTGTAGGCATGGAAATCAAAAAATTATAGATTAATTTATAATCTTAGACTTTTGATGAGTTTTAATGAATAGTCATAAAATTAATAGGTATTTGGAAGTGTTTAGCATAAGTGATAGAATATAGAGTCTTGTATAGATTTAGTTTTCATTCTTGGTTGAAATTCTATTTTATTACTCATGGTAATCATTATATACCATGACCCTATAAATTCATTATCTTAATCTTCCCACTATATAATATATTCTTTGTGGATTCAATATTATCATGGATTTATAATTATACTTATCTCGTATAATTAAAATGACTATGATATTAATTCTATATGGTAACAACCAAGTACCCAACTAGTGCTAAAGGTAGTACCCAAGTCTAAGTACTATAAATTTATCTTTAATATGACTCAGTAGTCTCAAATCAAAGCTATAACTTATTTTACAATACTATGATTTTTGAGATATAGAAAGTTATAGAGCTAAAACTATTTAGGCTAGAGCTATAATAATTATTTAGTACTATGAATATTAGGATACAAAATGCAATCCTTAGAAAAAAAATTCTCACTCCCTAGAAGTTATAGAAGCAAGCAAGGGATGCAAGACTTCATACAATTCTAGAGTTGGGGGGAATAACTTTCAAACCATAATATTAAGGGTAGATTCAAAATTTTTTATCAAAATAGCATATGGTTTAGGGTATGTGTAAATAGATATATGTGATGTGATAATAATTTTTGTTTATAAATGAATATATTTGATTTATATTATGTTATATATATATTATTGGATAAATGATTAAATATAACTTGAACTAGGATTTTGACTATTGATAGGTTTATGTGAGATTCTCATTATAGACAGTGACATGTAAACAATGAGGCTCACCCACTCATATGATATGAAGGAAGTGATATCTCTTCTGATTATGGTGTACAAGAAAACCCTATATGTTAAAACCAAAATTTGTATATATTAATCATTGAGCACTATGCTTATGAAACCAAAAGTAGAAAAACTTTTACATATTGATTAATTATACATATCTTAAAAGAATTAATTCTTAACTGGGATGTATATTATATAAAACATTTTTCTAAGAGTTTTAAATTTAGTGTGTGTCACATTATCACCAAGGAGGATAGTGATATGTAATTTTTGAGACATGCATGAGTATATTGTGACTCATAAGGTAGTAAGAACTCTTGTGACTTATTTTTTTCTCATATGGTTTCTACTAGTAAACCTTGATAGAGACATATATTAATTATGTGAGTATGTCACTTATGAAGTTAAAAGTTCAAATGTTTAGAAATTATGTCAATCATTGATATTAATAACACATGAGATTAACTAATGAGAGTGTACATAAGAAGAACCTTTAAGAGTAGTTGAGCAAGTTGTCTAAAAGGTATTAGATTATGGATGATTCGTGTGTAGAGATAATTTATTATATTTGTGGTAATATAATAAGAAGTTATTTCTCAACACTCCAACCTTTATTCATTGTACATACATAATATAAGTCAAACCTATTAAAACATACATAATATAGATTAAATAAATAAACTCATAAACATAAGATTATCTCACTATTTGAATATCTATTTTATTATAAATAAGTTGTTTCACTATTGAATAACCAAACTTCAGAAACATTCCCTATGTGATTAATATTTAGATAAAAATTTTCTTTACTACTTGTATGACCCATACTTTTGTAGATATCTATTGACAAAATATTCTCATTTATGAGCTTTTGAGATATCATTTAACAGCTAAAATTAGATAGAATAATATTATTGTAATAAGTTTTTGGTATCATTATCAAAGATTATTTAGTTTGATTAGTTGACATTATTATATTTGTAAAAGTATAATTTCTTTTTATTAATTTAGATAGCATTGAGTTTGATAAATTTTGTTAAATATAATTGCTAGGTCTTATTAACTTGTTTGGAAAGTGGATAGTCATTTTTAGTTTTTTCTTATATCTTTTCATTTATTTCTTTTTATCACCATTATATGAGTGAACTATTTGGAACTAAGCTAATCCACATGTAACAAGAAATCTAAAAAACTATAAAAGTGATTACTAGACAAAGAGTTGATAAAGAGATATATGTAATGATTGATAATAATAAAGATCTCTAAGGCAATAATGGGCAAGCTATCTAATACTGCAGCTAGCACCATTCCATGAATTACTTTTAGAGTCTCATAATAATGGAAAGTTATTCAGGTTTTCAACTACAACCAGTGGAAAAAAATAATTTTGATTTGAAGCTGAGTCTTGTAGTTATGGTTTAACAGTACTAGTACTATGGAATGGCATTAGTAGATCCTAATGGATATATCACAATATTTTTAGAGTTGCGCTACATGATAAAAATAAATGGAATCAATCATGATACAATAAGGTTATATTTATTTCTGTTTTCATTATGAAGCAAAATACATCTCAATTACGAAGTAAAATAAGTCAATTTTAGTAAGATGAGCATGAAAACCTATATGATGTTTAGGACTATTTAAAGGAGTTGTTGAGGATATGCCCTCCATATGAATTCGAGTTAAATTTCTAAACCTAAACCTTTTATAATGAGCTAAACTATATGATGAGATGCATGGTTGATGCTGGTGCTAGAGAATAGATTATGAATAAATTGTCAGAGGATGCATATTATTTTTTTGAGGATCTAGTAAAAAAATAAATTATTTTTTCTAATTGATCACTCATTTTGGATAAGAGAAGCTGACATGTTAGTGTTTGATTAGTTTATCATATTCAAAGTGAAGATGAAATCTTTTTTAAGGAAGCAAGCCAAATTTAAAGTAAGGGATATGTGTTTAGATGAAAAAACAATGTCCTAATGTACTAATATCTACATATGAGAAGTCATAAGAATTTTTCATATGAAGGTAATGGCAGTGAGCTTTAGAGTATTGGGTAATCTTAGTAGATTACCCAATTTTTAACTACCATTGGGTCTAGCCAACCAAATGGTAGTGAGTTATAATAATCAAGTAAGCACAAGTTTTACTTATCAGCCATCACAAAGAAAAAAGCGGTCAAGTTTGGAAGATGGTATGCATGCTATCTTAGTAGATTTGAAGAAAAGAAAGGATACACAAGAAAACCGAATAGGAGTGCTAGAAGCACATGTGAATCAAATGAGTTTAGTGATGAGTAATATAAAGACTCAATTAAGGCAATTGGCATTATCAATGAATTGTATGGAAGTAATTCTAAGTAATTACTCCTTTATATTTCTTCGAAGCAAGAAAGAGATACAAAGATAAGTTGAACAAAAAGATTATAGAATGTTTGGGAGTGATAGCACTACAACTTTTCCCAAAGTCATGACTTGGAGCTACAAAGTTATTTTGAATAAAAGAATTCTTAAACTTCTGGAGCTAATAGTACTATGACTTTCTCAAAAGTCATATCTCTAATAGAAATTTTCCAAGAAGCCATGGTCCCTACTAAAGAAAACTAGAAGAATGAAGTATATGATGCCATGACACCTAACAAAATTGTGACTCCATAAGAAGTGTAAGCCCAAATTTTACCCAAATACGTAAAAGGGGAAATGAAGAAATATAAGAAATAAAGAAGTGAATGAAGAAAAGAAGGTATAAAGATAAATAAAAAAATCAAAATGAAACTAAGGGTAAATTTTTAAAAAATATTTCATTCTCACAATGATTTAGAAAAGAAAAATTAGAAAAATATTTTGAGAAGTTGCATAATATATTTCAGAAGTTAGAAGTAAACATACATTTTGCCAAAACTTTAGCCCAAATGCCAACCTATGTAAAATTTATGAAAGACATAATGAGCAGTAAAAGAAAGTTGAAAGACATATGTGACCTTGAATATAACACAAAATTATAATGCAATTATTCAAATAAAACATCTTAGAAAATTGAAGGATCCTAGAAATTTTACTATACCTTGCACTATTAAAGAACACACCTTTCAAAAAGCATTATGTGATTTAGTTTGAAGTGTCAATTTGATGCTCCTAGCCTCTATAATTTACAAAAAGATTAAGCCTTAAAAAATTACTCCAATATTTTATTCACTTAAATTAATAGATCAGACTATCAAACACTCAGATGAGATTATCAAAAATTTATTTGTTATGGTAGGTATATTTATTTTTCCACAATATTTTATTATATTGGATATGAAGGAGGACATCTATATACCATTAATATTAGAAGAACTATGGGATAAGCCTTTAGCGACATTAAGAAAGGGGACTTCTCTTTTTATGACAATAGATAACAAGTAAAGTTTAACCTTTATAATGGCATAGGGGGTCTAGAAAATAATAAAATAGGGTGCTGGAGAATAGATAATCTCTTCCATACCACAATATAATATAGAAAAATTTCTGATGAAAATATTTTGTAGAAGACTACTAGCCATATAAAGATAATAGAGATGAAATATAAAAATAAATTTATAGCAATGATAGTGATAAAGATTAGAAATATGAAAAAGAATAACTAGTTTAGAGTTAAAAAAAGAGGAAATAGTGGAAAATGATTGCTATGAGGTTGCAATATTTTTTGAAGTCACAACGTCGAAGAAATATTATGTTGATAACTTTAAGAAAGCTGAGGGAAAAATGAAGAAAGACAAGATTGAGATAGAAATCATGAAGGAGCTAATTGAAGACAAAACTATTAATGTGTACAATGCTACAACTTTAGTTTTATAAAAATAAAATAGCTAAGAAAAGCTTGAAGGCAAAACTAGAGTAATGCACAACACTATGATTTTGGCATTACATAATAAAAATGAGCAAATAAAGTTTGCAAAAAAAGCTGTGGCTATTCCTAGCACCATGACTTTGGAGATAATAAATGAATTTATTTATTAGAAACTTCCTTCATGATGAAGCTAAAGTTGTACTTAGTGTCGTGGATTTGGTGATCTAGAAAGAAATAGTCAAGGAAAATCTAAAAGGAAAAGCTAGCATAGAAGAAGAATTTAGCATTCACAAAAGTTGCGATATCAAATGAAAAAATGGCCTAAGGAACAAGTGTAGCCAAAGTAGAATAAAATGAAGAAACTAACAAGAAGAAGATAAAATAATATCTTGAGAAGCTTGCATAGTCATTAGATATCTCGGATTGAAGAAAATAAAATTTGATGGTCTAGCTATGAATATTAAGCATAGCATTGCTTGAGAGGAACCCAAAATTTTTTTCCCATATGTCATGTAAAAGCACCTATATCCCCCACATAACTAAATGTACACACCCAATGACTCTTGAGTATAATCATGGAATATAAACCTTACCTTGACTAATAATAGGTCTTCTTGAAGTTGATCTACTATTTTTAGACCCTATGATACTCAAACTTAGCCATATATTTTTTATATAGATGTTAACAAACTTTTTTATGGAGAAGAAAGTTAGTACTTGGGGCTGAGAAAATATTTGTGTGTGAGTTTGTTCAGTGTTCAAACTATCAAAAATTCTAATATATTTTGGTAGTGCATAATGATGTGTTGTCATGAAAATAAAAAGATTATAGATTAATTTTATGACTTTGGAGTTTTGATAAGTTTTGATGAATAAATATGAAGTTAATAAGTTTTTGAAGGTATTTAACATATGGGATAGTATATGAAGTTTTGAATAGTTTTGATATTCATTCTTAACTAAAAATCTACCTAATTGTTCATGGAAATCCTTGTATGGCATGACCCTACCAACTTGTTAGCACGATCCTTCCACCATGTGACGTGTTCTTTATAGCTATGATATTATCATAGAGTCATAGCCATATTTATCTCATAAAATTTAAATAATTATGATATTATTTGTACATTGTAGCAATCAAATACCCCATTATTAATAAAAGTCATGACCAAGTACAATTACCATGACTTTATATTTTATATAGCTCAGTCATATTAAGTCAGGGATATGACCATTTTACTTAGATATGACTTTTGAATTATAGAATGTTATAAAGCCAAAACTATTTAGGCCAAAGTCATGACAATTATTTACTTTCATGACTTTTGGGATACTAAATATTACAAATGATAGTGCCTAAGTATGAACTTTTTTCAAGACTACGACTCTTGTCCTTAAAAAAAGAAAAAAACTATGACCGTTACATATGGACTAATTCCCAGTTCCATGAAATCCTCATAATGCCATGATGACATGATAAATGAGAGAATTAAAGACAAATTTTGTGCCTCAAAAATTTCTGGACATTATGGCCACAAACTACACAAAAGAAACATTATCATTGTCACGAATATTTTCTAACATCATAATCATATAATAATCAAGAAAGACCAATGCCAATATCTAATCTATTTCATTGTGCCACGGCCATATAATAATATGAAAGACACTTCACCATATTCATGACCCTTCTTAATGCTACAATCCCTTATGAAGAACAAGAAGACATGTCCATGAAGCCAGGGCTATTTCATAATATCATGAATTTGTGTAACATAAAAGATTAAGATATATTGTAGAATCATTATTATTTTTTAAATTCATGACCTCAAAACTTAAGAGATGAATGTCAAAGTTATGACTTTCTTTTAAAAGTCATCTCTTTCTACTTGGAGTAATGTAGAATTGCTTGAGTATAAAAATGAAATATAAAAAAATTTGGGAGAAAACTTTCGATTCTTCTTCCTTTCCCTCCATTTTATAAGCAATGCATTGATAACTACCATTCCCTAGAAAAAAAATATCACACTTCCTAGAAGTTCAACAAGCAAGCATGAGATGCAAGACTTCATACAATTCCTAGAGTTTAGGGGAATGACTTTCAAACCCCCCTCTCTAGGGTACATTCATTTATTTTTTCAAAAAATAGTGTATGTCTATAGTTTGTAAAGATTGATATGTGATGTGACATTAATTTTTATTTATAAATGAATGCATTTTATTTATATTGTGTTATGGATATTGATAGATGGGTAATTAAAAATAACCTAAACTAGGATTTTGAATATTAGTAGGTTTGTATGAGATTATCATGGTGGTCATTGATAGGTAAACCATGAGAATCACATGCACATATGGTAGGAATGAAGTGATTACACTTCAAGTTATGATGTATAAGATAAACCTATATGTTAAAACCTAAAATTTTGATATGTTAATCATTATAAGTAAGACACTTATGAACTTGAAAATTATGAATACTTTTATATACTAATCCATTTTTTATGTCTTAAAAGAAATGGTTCTTGTATGGGATAAATATTAAATAAAATGTTCTTTTAAGGCTTTCACATATAGTATATGAGTTCAATCATCAAGAAAGATATCGACAGATAATTCTTGAGACATGCAAGAATGTTATAATTCAAAAGGTAGTGATATGAGTCACTTTTCTTCATATGGTTCCCACCAATAAAACTTAAAGGAGAAATCATTTGTCTTTATGAGTATAGAACTTAAAAACTTAAAGGACATATGTTATAAACCATACCAATCCTTTGTCTTTATGACACATAAGGTTAGAGAAAATGAATATGTATATGAAGCAATTATGTAGGGTAGTCGACAAAGTTTCCTAAATGGGCTCAATGGTGATGTACCAAGGGGAAAACTACGAGGGGACCACCATTGGGATGGGCTCAATGGTGATAATCACATTATATTCCATTATAAAAATGAGTTATTACAAAAGACCTCAACCATTATTCTATGTCCAGACATAAATGAATTGATCTAATTTAAGAACATATCATATATATTAAATGAATAAACCCATGGACCTAAAATTATGTTATAATCTAAATATCTATTTTGCTAAAATGAGTTTTCTCACCATTAAATAACTAAACTATGAATAAAATCTCTATGAAATCGATATCAGGATAAAAGTTTTTTTTTACTTGTATGACCTATGTACTAGTGAATCTCTATTGATGAGATACCCACATAAACAAGCTTTTAGAACATTACTTGACTAATAAGAATAGGTAGCATAACAAAGTCACAACAAGTTTTTTATACTAATTACCAAAGATTATTTAGTTTGTTTAGTTAACATGAGTTGATATAATTATTATTATAAAATGATAATTCCTATTTAGTAATTTAGATAGCATTATGTTTGATAAATTTTTTCAAATCTAATTGCCAAGTCTTGATATCTTTTATGAAAAGTAAATATTTGTATTTTAGTTTTTTGTTGTATCTTTTCATTTTTTTAGCACCCTTATATGAGCCAAAACTCAATGACTAAGTTAACTTCTCTAGACCCAAAAATCAAAAGAACTAGAAGAGTGATTACTAGATAAAGAACTGATAAAGAACCTATGTAGGATGCTTGTAGTAACACAAATCCCCAAGGTAGTAATAGATTAATTATCTAGTAGCCCATCAACCACCATACCTTGAGAGATTATTGGAGGTCTATAATGATGAATAGTTATTTGAGTATTTGATTGTAACAAGTGGAAGCTAACTACATTGGAGTTGAAATTGAGTCTTATAGCATTGGTTCAACAACACAATTATCACATAAGAGCATTGAAAGATCCTAATGAATATGTCATTATTTTTTTGGAGCTTTTTGATATGATAAAAATTAATGGAGTTAGCTATTGATGCAATAGGGTTATATTTATTTATGTATTAAATAAGTTATAAAGCTTAAAGTAAATTCCAATTTTTACTTCTAGGCTCCATTGAGAGTTTATATGAATTAGAGGGCCATTCTTACTACATTTTTTCTTAGATCAAATTATATTTAATTACAAAGTAAGATAAGCCAATTTTAACAAAATGAGCTGAGCCACTATATGATACTTGAGACTATTTTTAGGATTTAATGAAGAGATGTTCTCAACAAAGATTCGAGTTGTGTTTTTTTTGTAAACACGCAATTTCATTAATATAAAGCACATAATAGTTTATAATACAACTAAAAAGTTGGCTGATTTAGGCCAACTCACTGATTCCTATGCATAATGTAGTTCTATACATAAAATACACATAAATCCAAACTAAAAAAGCACTACACTAGGAATACGAAAAATGAAATTCTTGAAAGCTAGTAAATTTGTGATTCTAGTTCTTACCTAAAACTATCGAGATATAGAAAGAAAACATAATGAAACTATGAGTAAGTTACAGATGAATCTTCTATTCTTACAATAATTTAGAAAGGGGGAATTATATGAGCACTTCTAGAAGTTTCTCAATATATTTTGAAAGTTAGAAGTGAATATACTCTTTGCCAAAGCTCTAGTCTAATTACTAAATTACATAAAATTTATGAAAGACATAATGAATGGTATGAGAAAGTTGGGGACATATTGGACTATGGATATTATCAAGAAATATAGTATAATTATTCAAAGAATTTTTTAAAGAAATTAAAGGATCCTAGAAATTTTATTATACCGTGCATTATAGAAGATCACATATTTTGGAAAGCATCATACAACTTGTGATCAAGTATCAATTTGATGCTCTTATCAACTACGCAAAGATTTAATCTTATCAAAATTACTCTAATATTTTTTTAAATTCGAATGACATATCAACCTATCAAGTACCTATGTGAGATTATCAAAGATATATTAGTTAAGTTGGGTATATTTATGATTCTAGTGGATTTTGTTGTATTAGACATGGAGGATAGCCATGTACCATTAATGTTGGGGTGATCATTTTTGGCCATGAGACAATCCCTTTTCGACATAAAAAAAGGTGATTTAACTCTCTACATCATCAAGCAATAAGTAAAATTTTAATTATATAATAGTTTGTGAGGTCAAGATGATGATGAAGTAGGGTGTTGGAGAATAAAAAAATTTCTTCCATACCATAATACAATAAAAGTTAGATTTCCAATGAAAAAATTTTGTAGAAGATTGTTAGCTAGATGAAGCCAATGGAGATGCAATATTCAACTTTTTAGCGGTGATAGTATTGAAGATGAGAAAAATAAAGAAGAACTATTTTGGAGTTATGAAAATGAGAAAATAAAAAAATGATGACTACTTTGAGGTCATCACATTCTACAAAGTCATGTCCTTGGAGGAATCAAATGTTGACAACTCTAAGAAAGTTGAAAAAAAAAGATAAGGCTGAGATAGAAATCATGGAGGAGTCATTCGAAGACAAAGACATGACTGTGTACAACATCACGACATTGGTGTTACATAATAAAAAAGACTAAGGAAAGCTTGAAGACAAAGCTATGACTATGCCTAGTGTTGTGACTTTGTGGATATACAATGAATTAGTCTATTAGAAGCTTAAAGACAAATCACGATTATGTACAATACTATGATTTTGGAGTTATAAATTGAAAAGGACAAGGAAATGCTTCAAGATGAAGTAGCGACTATACTTAGTGCTGTAACAATGAATATCCATGAATAAAAGAGAAATAAAAAGTCAAAAGATAAAGCCATAGTGTACTCAGCACCATGAATTTGGTAATCTAGGAAGAAAAAAAGATAAGCCAATACATAAGAAGAAGCCACGATGTTCACAAAAGCCAGATATCTAATGATGAAAAAACCCAAGGGAAAAGTATAGCTGAAGAAGAATTGAACCAAGAAACCAACAAGAAGGATATAAAACAATATATTAATTAGCAAGCATAGACATCAATGATCTTGGATGGAGGAAAAAATATTATCATGGTCTAGCTTTGGATATTAAATATAATACTACTTGGTAGGCAACCCAATGATTTTTTGTTTTAGCATATTTGATATATTAAACACCTATATCCACCATATAATGAATGTATACACCCAATAATTCATGAGTATAGTCTCGGAACTCAAACCCTAATGTGACTATCAATATGTTTGTTTGAAGTTATTTTACTATTTTAAACCATGACACTCAAACATAGTTGTAGATTTATTTATATAGATATTGAAGAATTTGTTTTATCAAGAGAGAAGTTATTACTTGGGAAAGAATGAACATTTTATTATGAAAGTTTTTTTAGTATTTAAACTTCTAAACATATTTATGTATTTTGATAATTTATGATGACAAGTAGGCATGAAAATGAAGAAATCATGGATTAATTTCACAACTTCAGAGTTTTGGCAAGTTTTGATGAATAGTTAATAAATCAATAGGTTTTTAGAGATATATAGAATATGAGGTAGAATGTGGCATCTTATGTGGTTTTGACATTCATTCTTTGCCAAAATTCTATCTAACTGGTCATGAAAATTTTTGTATACTAGGACCCTACCAACTTGTTAACTTAATCCTTCTATTATGTAATATATTCTTTGTAATTGTGATATTATTATAGAGTCACAAATATACTAATCTAGTAAAATTAAAATAGTGATGCTATTAATTTTTTCATCATTGCAATCAAGTACTCCACTAGTACTAAAGGTAGCGACTAAGTTTAAGCACTATGACTTTATTTTAATATAATTTAGTAGTCTTAAGTTTGAGAAGTGACCTTTTTACAAAGATATGACTTTTAAGTTATAGAAAGTTATCTAATAAAAATTACTCATGCCAAATTTATGATAATTATTCATTGTCATAACTTTTGGGACACTAAATATTATATAGGACTTTACTTGATTATGACCATTCTTTAAGGTTGCGACCATTATCCTTAAAAGAAGACAAAACCATGACTTTTACATATAGGCTAATTAATAATGACACAACATCCTTGTGGTACCATGATTACATAATAAATGAGAGAATAGAAGGCCAAATACCATGGTCACTCATAGTGCCATATACACTTGAGACATATGAAGGTAAAATTTTATTTTATGACCATTTATCAGTGCTGTGACCATATGATACACAAGAGAAACCTCCTTTGTGCTATGATTATTTCTAAGCACAACACCAATATAATGACCAAGAAAGACCAATACTAATATCATGGCTATTTAAGAGAACCACAACTATGTAACAATATGAGAGACTCTTCACCATGCTATATTGTTTCCTAACACTATGGCACCCCTTATAAAGAATAAGGAGACAAGCACACAAAGCTATAACTATTTTAAAGCAATGAGACTTTGTGTTATAGAGACATTAGACCCAATTCATGGTCATTTCTTAGCACCACAACTTTGTATTATATAATGATTGAGATGCATTCAAGAGTCACACCTACTTTCTAGAGTTATGACCTTGAGCTTATAAGATGAAAGTCAAAGTTACAAGTTTCTTTTAAAAGCTATGATTTTCTATTTGGAGTAATGCATAATCGCCCGATTATAAATAAGGAAGATAGAGAAATTTGAGAAAAAAACTTTCAATTTTTTTCTTCTCCCTCTACGTATCAAGAATAGCCACAAAAACTACTAAACCCTAAGTTATAATTTCACACTCTCTAGGGGTTCTACATGAGACTTAATATAATTCCTAGAGTTGTAGTTTCTGCTTACAAACCCCCCTCTTTAAGGTAGATTTAATTTTTTTTTATAAAAATAACACATGGTTTAAGATTTGTGTAAATTTATATATGTTATATGACAATAGTCTTTATTTATTATTGAATGTGTTTAATTATATTATGTTATGAGTATTGATGGATTAGTGATTAAATGGAACTTGAACTAGGATTTTAACCATTGATAAGTTCGAATGAAATTGTCATAGTGGATGCTGACCGATTAATTATGAGGTTCACTCAACCTTATGATAGAAAGTAACAACCCTTCTAACTATGATGTGTAAGATAAACATATACATTAAAACTCAAAATTTGGATATATTAATCATTTCAAGTATGATAATTATGAAGTTGAAAGTGTGAATACTTTTACTCACCAATCCATTATACACACACACACACAGACACACACACACACACACACATAAAGAATTAGTTTTGAATTAAGATAGATATTATATTGAACATTCTCCTAAGGATTTCACCTTTAGTTATGGAATGAATTGGATTGAGATGAATAATAATAGGTAATCCTTGAGACATACATGAATATACCGTGAATCACAAAGTAATGAGAGCCCTTGTGAGTTATTTATTCTTGTATAGTTCTTACCATTAAAATTAAAAGTACAAATGTTTAAAAATCATATCATTCATTGGTCTTAATGATATATAAGGTTAGAGAATAAGAATGTACATATAAAGTAACTAAATATGATAGTTGGTGAAGTTTCCTAAGAGGTATAAGATTTTGAAAGATTCTCGAGCAAAGATAAATTGTTATTTTGGTAGTGATGTACTGAGGGTTAACTATAAGGGGACCACCATATGGATAGGCTCAATGATGACAACCACCTTATATCCTATTAAGGCAAGGAGTCATTATAGATTATCCTAAACTTAGTTTTAATACTAGATATAATATGAGTCAAAGCTAATTTTAATATATATAACATTAATTAAATAAATGCACTCATCAACCTAAGATTATCTCATAATCCAAATATATATCTTACTAAAAATGAGTTGTTTCATTATTAAATAACTAAATTACCAATATTATCTCTATGAGACCAATATCTAGACAAAATTCCTCTTTACTACTTGTATGACTCATGCACATGTAGATATCTTTTGATATGATACTCTCATTAATGAGTTTTTGAGATATTGTTTAATTGATAAAATTAAGTAATATAACAAAATCATAACAATATATTTAATTGAGAAGATATGATTGGATCTCAATCAAGTAATTAGATTCTAAGGTTTATTTACTTTTTTGTATATGAAAATATTTTTTATATATTGTGGCACTATCATAGATGTTTGATGGATGAAGGGAAGAAGACTATGTGATCTCTCACACCTATTATCATTCAAGAGGTGATCAACCATGGGCTATCGCCACCATAGATGTTCATCTTATGGTTGTTCCTTTAGTATACCTATCACATATTATGAAGCTTCACATCTACTTGTCCATTGGCCACCCCACAATTTTTTACCTTTTAGGTAATATAGAAATTATTCTTGGTGATTGGTTTGACTATGTATCTCTATTCTCTGATCTCAATTTTTTTAGATGACATATAATGATGTGGTCATAATAGAATTTATACTTTCTAATTCATGAGTAGCATATCCACAACAATTAAAAGTATGCCACTCTAATAATTCCACCTTTAGAAGTCATACAAAAGGAAAATAATCAAAGGATTATCACTTCCTTGTGATATACATCTCCTTGCTTTTATTATATGGCTTACTTGTCATCATATACAACAAACAACATATGACTCCCAAATTTTGGCGAAACCCAAGATTAAATGATCTAAAAAAGTCCACATGATTTTTGCAACATTCCTTTTATAAGATTTATAATGATATGGTTCTAATTATGTTTATACTTTTGACTTAATTAGTACCATCCTCATGTAAATTTAACTTATATTGATCTAGAGGTTTAATAGTTGAACCGATCATAAAAGGATGAGAGTTGGAGGGCTATCAGTTTCTATTGATGCTCACCTTGTGTGTTGTATCCAATGGCTTGCTTGTAACCATTCACCATAGCCAATACATATGGATCCACAAAAGGTAAAACCATAAATCAACATTCAATTAAACATCCATATCCAAAACATCAAATGTATACATAACTACAAGTATTCATTATAAAACTATATTTATCCTACACAATTATATAAACTAATCCTAGATTCCTAACTAACATGGCATTGGAAAAGAATTTGAGCAAAGATTTTTAAGAATCAGCTTATCGAATTGAGTATCCTTAACAAAAATCAATATTAGGATCTAGATTTTAAATTTAGTTCGCAATTCATTTTGTTATCTTTCTTTGATTATTCCCTTTGAATTGAATTTTCTCTCCTTTTAATTTTAGTTTTTATATCATCAGATTCCATCCTTGATTATAGCATATAATGATTTGAATATTAAGATGGTAGGTTGAAGCTATGACAAAAAATTACTTCAAATTACTTATGGATCATCATGTCATGGAATGTCATGAAAAATATCATGACTTTGGCATGTATGAGTGTTGATGATGTCATGATACTGAAAAATTGTCATGACTCAAGGATAAAGTCATGATGTCAAAAATATTGCTGCCTAGAATCACTTCACAAAATATTATTTTGGTTCTATAATGACTATGTCATTGCACTAAAAATATGCTATGAATTCACATATCATCTAAGTAGTGGCTAACATGATTTGAAAATAATGTCACATCCAAAAATGTGTTTAGAATAAATATATTCACAACTCTAAAATAATATCATGACATGAAGTATATCTTGCACAATATAAAAATGTTGTAATTGGGTGGCAACATTATAGTTTATAATGAATGTCACACCATATTTATAAAGTAATGACTAAGAGATGCTACCACGACTACTTAATAGTTATATGTTAGTAAAAAAATGTCATGATATTGAAAATGTTAAAACTTCATCTTGCTCCTTTGCACTTCAATACTGCTTTCTACCAAGTTCATTTTTTATATCTAATCTTTAATTGATCATACTATTTTTCATCATAACTTATTATAATCACAATTTCATGAAATATTTATCATTTATGCACATTTTTAATACAAACATATTGTCATAAAGATTAATTATAATCATAAAAATTTAGTACTTTGAATGTCAAACCAACTCATATACTTAAATATTTACTTGCACCCAAGAAAATTGTATTCCTTTCTTTTGGACTTTTTATTTGGTAAGAGGAGGAGAAAGAAAACCAAAAAAATAATGCATCATGGAGGTAAAGAAGAATGGTAGGCCACTTGCCTCCCTACATCAAACAATTTTAGTGGAAACTAGGATTTAGAAGGCTCCAATCATAACATGGGTACAAATGACTTATTTGTATCTTGCTTGTTGTTCATTGCCCACTCCAGCATCCTAAAAAAATGTTAAATAACTCATCTTAGATCTTATTAACTGAGTTGAGGGTATCCTCAAAAGCCTCTTGTGTATAATTTATATTGTTCTAGTTTCCATATCAAATTCTCAAATCTTCAATCTACAACTTTTCGTTGAAGTTCACAACCTCTTCTATCTTTTCATATAAGAGAATGTCAAAAGCTTCAACACTTTCCATCACTTATGCCTCCATTTTCTTCATAGTGTTTTTTTAAACCTTCATAATTATTTCTTCAAATTTCTTTTAGGTAGACACAACAAGTTTTTCCTTTTTTATTGAGATACATTTTTTTGATAAGTAAATAATTCACTATCAAAATTTGTATAGCCTAATATAGGTACAACCTATTACATATGTTCTCAAAAATAATAAAATCTTTATTTTAATCTTTTTTGATATCATGTGGGACTCTTGCTTCCTCCCCTCATGTCATTGACTATTTTTTCCCCTCCATATAAAATATATTGTTGCTACAAATAAAACTTTCAAAATAACATTTTGGGAAAAATTTGTTTCATACTTTTTATTGAAATGCTTGAAGGACTGGAGACAGAAGCCATATTTCATGCAATGCCATTCCAATGCTTGATAACATTCCATATTCTTCTCGAGTAATCACATTAAAAATAAATGTGTTTCAATGCTTCCATGTTGAGGCATAATTCACAATTTGTGTTGCTGGGGGTAGAGAATAATTGGTCTGTAGTTCTTAATTTTTTCCATTTGGCCAACCACAAAAATAATTGCATGCTTGGGTATACAATTCTTGACCCAAATATTCTTGGTCCAAGCTAGTTTTTGCTCATCATTTTTTGTAGTGAAACTTATATATGAATTTGAAAAAATCCAATCATCATCTATTCATTTATTGATCAAAAATAAAGGCCTACAAGATACCATATGCCTTAATGACTAAGATATCCCAAACTAAAATTATGGACTTTTAAAATGAGGTGTCATTTTTTTCCACTTTGTAATTCGAAATGCAATCATTAATAAGAAAGATTTGAAGGATCCATCTTATCCAAAGTAAATTTTCCTTCTTACTAATATGCCTCAAAGTTTTTACAAAATAAAATTTGTTGCAACTACAAACCAAGCCTCCCATGATAAGTTGGGATGAAAACCTCGTCCTAAAAAAATATCGGGTGAAATCTTCTCATTATCAAGGCTCCCCCAAAAAAACTTTTACATAATCTTTTAATGGAGCTAATAATGGATGAGAGCAGCAAAAAACCCAAGTACTAATAACTCTTTATCCTCTAGATAACCAGGTAAAGTAATTTCAATCTTCTTGCAACTAATAGTAAGTTCCCAGCCCATTGGTAAATGATTGAGAAAAATTTAAGTAAATGTGGGAAGAAATGCAAAGTGTTCAATCTACTTGATTACTTTGGGACCCTGATAAAAGAAAATGGGAAAGATCCTATAAAGAATCTAAAATTAGGCATAACTTCTTTTTCCATCATATCCGAGACCCCTCCAAAAAAGATATTCAATTTGGATGGATTTACTCATAGACAAGACACTTGCTAAAATTCATTTATTGCTCTCAATATAATCTATGTTGATGAGAGATCTCCCCTATAAAAATGGTCAATTCATTTACATACATTAGGTGAGTTATCTTCAACAATGCACAACTTGGATGATATGAGAATCTTTTAGAATGACTTTACTAATGGAGCATGAACAAATACTCCCTGAAAATTACAAATAAGTAGGAGGATAATGGGCAACCCTGCTTGAGGTCATTCTTTCCCTTGAAAAATCTCTTCATTTGCCCATTAATAAAGATGAAATAACTTGTCGTGGAGATGCATTCAAAGATGATATCGATGAAGCACCCTGGAAAATTTAAGGCCTTCAATAGTTCTTTTAGGAAGTTCCATTTCACAATATCAAATATTTTTGGAAGATCAATCTTGAAAAAAAAATTGGGTGACTCTTTCTTGCATATCACCTTATTATGCTCTAGGAAAAAAAAAATTATCTGATATACACCTATTATTTATAGGTGTATTGACATAATAGCTAGAGAGTGATTTGAAAAGATTCTAGGTGAAAAAATATACATGACTATCTAAGTAGAGGTTCACCAACTCATTATTTATCATTGCTCTATCTAACTTATTAGAGATATTTCCATTCAACCAAGTGAAATATGAACCAGAGAAGGAAAAGTGTTCAAGACTTAGCTTTGAGCAGCAAATGGTTAATTAAGAGCATTCATTGTTATTGATAATGCACCCACCTACCTCGTCCAAACCCAAGAGTTGGAAATTAAAATCTCTAAAGATTTCCCAAGAAGATATATCATATTTCTCTTTTAACATAAAGCTATCCTAGAGAGTTCTTCTTGATACTATATGATGTAGCCCATATACAAAGGATAGTTAGAATTCTATCCTTCTTTCCTTTTCAATTATTCCAAAAATATAAATTATGTGCATGTTAATTAGCTTCAGAACCTTCTTGAGCTTAATGTGGCAAATAAATTTCTTTACATTCGAAGAAGCAATTTGCATTCAAAAATAATTTTGAAAAATATGTTTCTACTGCATGTGCCTTTCATCGCATCAATCATCCTTGCAATCACACAATCCATGCATAATTTCATCAACTATCTAGTCATGCAATCATGATTTTCAGCTTTTTTGAAGCCCTTTGCCACTCCCGGTAAGAATTAAGCCGAATAATATTGGAAATTTGAGCCAATGTCATAGTCCAATAATCCATACATTCACTCATTTCTAAAAGTATATTATCCAACTTGCTTATATTTCTAGCATACCACATCATTACCATAGACATCGCCGTTTTTGGAGGTGCCCTTCCCTCTTTCATAATATCCTTTAATCTAGTCTAGTGAATGTGCCAATCTTGGCACAATACGTGCCAATCTTGGCACAATACATGCCAACCTCCAAAGCTCAAACATAATAGTTCTCTAAGGTACATCATAAAACATAAACTAAAAAGAAATTCTTAGCCAGTGGAAAGTTGAGTGCTTCTATTTGCCTCCTATGTAGGGCCATATGGGAGGAATCCTTTGTGTTACTTTTCCTTTATATTGCATTTTGTTTCTAGCATCTAGGGATGAACCGCTTCTTGTAGTTGTCACTTTCTTTTATTTCCTTTTGCTTTTTACCATTATGAAGCTATCCCTTTCTAATGGGAGGGACCCTTCCCTTTCTTCTTGTTTAGGGTAAGAGACTACTAGAGTACTTTTCCATGATCTTCCTACCTTAGGTCTTTGACCAACTTCCTCCATACTTTCAAGTTTCTTGGCATGTGAAAGTGAGTGAGAATGAGATTCTTTTTGCATTTGTTGGAATGGAACTAATAGTGCAGTTACTTACACCCATATGAGAGTATGACTCATCCTATGAGCTTTCATAAAATTTTTAAGGCAATTTTTTAGGCAATTCACAAAGGTAGAGCATGCTCTACAAATTATGGGGAACTACTCGTATAGATTGGCTATATGATATTTGATCCATCTAAAAAGTTTAGGATAATCTCAAGTGAAAATTTACCATAAAGATACACTTCCACCAAAACATGGGGATAGAAGATTTTGTAGATATTTGTGGTAAGCTTATCCATATGGAGAGGCTTTCCCACATAGCTTGCAACTTTGCCTAACCTAATTGGGTTCCAAAAATCTATTGGAAAATTTGGTAACTTGAACCATATAATGATCTTGGCCATTTTTTTAGTCTCATAGTGAAATCCAATTGGAGGGGGTTTCACATATAGTTGCTTAACATAGATTAGGTGTGGGAATGGGTGTTGGGTGGCCTAAACATTAATTTTACATAGTTCTTCTATAAGCTTTTTTAGTAGAGCCTGTGTAGGGTGCCTCACCACAAAATACACTACTAAATAATTTTTCTAGTATTCTATACTTTTCTATAACTTATTTTGCTCATTAAATCCATTAAAAGGCATCATATAGAAATAAAAATGAACTTTGAGGTGTTAGCTAAAGTTATGCTGCTTGAGAATAAGTTATTCTAAGGCACCTTATTCTTCACAATTGTTCTAGTCATCTTAGCTGTGAGAATCCTGCATTCTCCTTCCCATTTTTTCTTCAAGATGTTAGATGCATTATTAATTTGGACATCAAAATTATAATGAACAAGTGATTTCGATTCAACAACTATAATATTTATGCCATTTACGATCAATTGTACATTAGTATTACGACCCTCTATTTTGTGCCATTTCCGATGGAGTGCTATGCCATAGCTTTATTTTATTTATTTTTGAATCCATAATATTTCATTCATGTGCCTTATCGCTAGAATTATTAGAGAATTAAGATTTCAAGTCAATGGAAATTTTATAGAGTAGTATTCTTTATGTGCCTCCTTCATTTATCTTATATTCTATCGTGCTGGAATTGTATTATGAGCACAGTCTTTTTTGACCGAGGAAAGGGAAATTTCTCTTCGAACTTGTAAACTCCTTACCTGACACCTAAATCAAAGGAAAGTTTGTAGTGCTTCTTTAGGTTCAGCAAGGACTTAGTCTAGAAAATATCTTGGACTACTATGATTTATTCATTTTATATCATGGAAGAATACATGCAAATATGTCCAAACACTAAAACTATGAATTCCCCGAAACTTTGTTGAGATCCAAATGCAATGAATCTTAATAAGGTGAAATATAAGTGATGAAGAGTGGAGGAACAAAACAAAATTAGGAGGAGAGAGAGTAGAGTGCATGGTGATGTTACATAGTAGATAATTGTTGAGACATTTTCTTAATAATGCATCATATTGCCCCATTTTGCTTTGTCTTCCTCTTTTTTTTCTTTACACATACTTTCCACCAACTTCTTATCCTTTTTATCTCTGCTAGCAAGGAATTGTGCATGTTTTTTTACCTCTCCTTTTAGTCCAATATTTCTTTCATTAGCTTCTAATTTCATGTTCTTCAATAGGGTGAAGACTTCTTCCAAGTCTCATACATTCATTCCCTTATGGAACTCACCCCTTGGGGGTGATTCCTCTTCTAAATATTTACCAATTCTTTTCCCTTCTTCAGTTTCTACTTGTAAGAAGGCTATCACTTATTGCCTAATATCAATTAGTTTTTCTCCTTCATGAATCAACTTTCTTTTCTTACCTCTTTCGAGTCCTCTTTTTACACCATCTAATATCAAGAGAGACATTCATTGGAATAACTTATTCCTTGCTTCAAATGTCTTGATTCCTTCAATATGATATAAAATGGTAATGAGGGAGGGGTGAATAATTTGGCCTGAAAACTTTCCATCTTGATAATCAAGGATACATTTTTCTAAAATTATTTTGACATTCATTCTATATCATTTTAACTATGGAAAATAGAATGACTAACCTATCTTGATTGAGGGTAGAAAAATGAAGAGTAGGTTGCAAGACTAACGATAAAAAATATAATCAAAACCTATTCACTTCAAGCATCTCTATTCTTGGTATGTTTCCATAAGGACTCTTCATTATTCAGCTCCAAATCACCTTGCCATCCATCAAAGCTTTAACAATCAATTTTCAAATGAATTACATATTTAAGGTTTTGAAGGATGAACTATTTGAAACCTCATTCAATTTTATTGTCTTTTTGATGGATTCTTAAAGAAAATATACTCAAACTCCTCATACATAATATCTTTTCTCTTTATATAATTGAGGTTCAAAAAGAATTTTATCACGGCAATTGCATTTCCCTTTTCAAATTGTTGGCACAAAATCACCAAATTCAACTTCTCAACTATCTTTTAGAATGATAGGAACATCTCTTTGAATTCTTTTTCACCCATGAAAGCCTTTTTTGCTAAGGTAGTGAGCATCCCATTCTTCATCAAACACATTCTTATCCTGATAAAATTTAGATTATAGTTACATCAAGGCTCACCTTGGATCACTTTCCCTTACCCTTTCGACTACTTTTAGCTTCATTGTTTCTTTCTATAAGGCTTAATATAAATATTTTTCAAT